>JAAXYW010001252.1:0-23376 GCA_036851895.1 Orthonychiurus folsomi
GTCACTCGCATTCTTAAATCACCACATTGGATTTTACATTTTGCAATCATGTGCCAGATCGTATCTTTTTTTTTCATATTACAAAAATTACAGTCAATATTTTTGTCATATTTGGACATTTGCCCTTTATAAAATATATGAAGATTGTTAAGCCGTATTTGGGCTAGCACTCTCTTATCCCCTAAGCTTAATATAAATCCATATATAAGAACAGTAGTAGTACATTAATTCAATTTTTCATAATAATTATATTTTTACGTCCTGCAAAGTGATGTGTTCAGCTGCTGATGTTGAATTTTGAATTCCCATCCAGAAGTAAAGTTGGTGGAGATAGTTACGTTGCTAGTCCGTTTGATTAGTGCGTTGTGATGATGAGGTTGAATTTTGAATTTTGTGTTGAGTTGGGTGGTCCGGAATTTGTCTAAATTATGAGGCCGAATTTTGTCCTTCCAGCGTCAGTTCCTGCACAGCGGGATGGTCCTCGCTATGGGCCCGGTCCTTAGGGTTTTCACCCACGATGTTACAGAGGGGATTGGGATTCAACCCGGCTGTATTTCGTCAAAATTTTAAAGAATTGATGAATTTTCAAAATGGCTGGCCTGCATGAGCCACAAGGCGGACAGGCAGGTTAAGCAGGGCAGAGGCAGCGGAGTGCGTGTGTTTTGTGCTGCTATATGACGCAGTTGGGAAGGAGCGGAGAAAATATTCGTCCTTCTCTGAGCAGGAAAAGACGGTTTGTCAACCCTTAGTGGAATAAGAACAAGTGCCGACGAATTCCAGCATGTGTGTTCAGTTTTCATTCGCCTCGGATTTCATCATACTCAATACATTGGGTCCATAACTGGGCCCATAAGCCGAGTAGTAATCATCAAGAATCATTGACTAATTACTGGCGGTAGAGATTTAATATTCTGAAAATCTCTCTCTTCAGAAACCGCAACTGGTTTCACCATTTGTCAGCCACCACGACGGACACCAACAATCACCCCCACATTCAAATAACGCCCACCATTCCACCCACAAACTGCGACGCTATGCGACGCTCTTCGTCCACAACGAATCTTTGACATCAAGACACTTTTAACTCAAGATAAAGACCAAGTTGGATACTTTCCTACGAACATATCGTATCTGTAAAGCAAGAATTCACGAAAAAGAGTTCGGCTATACAAATTGAATACGTGCAAGACAATTTAATATCTTGCTTTTAATTTAATTAACTATTTAAATCTTTTTAAGTTTTACTCATTGACTTGTACAATTCTTCATGAATACAGAAAATAGAAGCACGGTGGGAATTGTGCGACGGATGCAAATCGGAAAAATCTGATAAAAATCGGCCTATCGTTCTTTGCCGTTGCTTTAGCGTTAGAGCACCTGAGTGATGTTGTCTATTGCAGGGCATTGGTCACGGCATATATATTGCGTGGACTCTGTGATGTTCATGAGGTTTGTTGGTTGTCGATATAAACTGGTTTTTAACTTTCCTATTACAATGGGAGGTAGTTATAATTGTAGTTTGTGCCGAGAGAAAATAGGAAAAAATCAAACTGACCGGTGTTGTAAAATTTGTAATAATCGGTTTCACGATGGCTGCATTCCGATCTTGGGTAGGATGACCCGAAACCAACGAACTGATTATTTGGAAATGTCTGAACTGTTTAGCAAATTCAACTAACTGTTGTAGTGTGTGTGGTAATGACTTGGTAGATCAGGTTTTTTGTTGGTATTGTTTTTTGCCCCTGTATCTATTCATGAAGTTACTGATCCTTGGGAAATTGACCTTGCTCCCCTAGTAGACTTGGAACGCCAGATGTGAAGAGCTTTGATAAAAAGTAGATCCTTGTTGGCAGTTGACAAACTGCCCGTTAACCAAAAAGTCAAATTTGAAAGGGGGTTAAAAGTGGAACACCAAAACATGCAGTCATTAAATAACAAAATTAACAAGACACGTTTATTCTTTCAGAAAATAAATTCAGTGCATTCGGTTGCAGAGAAACACACCACGAGAAAGGTGACTTAACGTTATCAAATTCCTACTTATAATTTGCTTCGTTTCGACAGACTCCACAAAGGAGGTGGAGGATCTCTTGTTTATTTTTCGCATGATTGCTCTTACTACAAAATTGATTTTAACGTGGCTTTTCCTGTTAATATTGAATATAATTCCTTCTTTGTGAAACCTAAACAAGCAAAACCGTACATTTATATTTTGGTTTACAGTCCTAGGCGAACTGAAGATGGATTCCTTAAAGCCTTTGATAACATTTTGTTTTACACTTCCAAACGGGAGGAGGATTTGGTAATTGAAGAGGATTTTAACATTGATTTCTTAAGCAAGAGTAAGGAGTTGCATAAATTTTATAATATTTCTTGAACTTATAACCTCAAGCAATTAATATCCAAACAAACTCGTGTCACTGCAAATTCCAAATCTCTTCTTAATTTAATTTTTGTTACAAATCCGTCAAAGTTTGTTCAGTCAGGTGTATTTGTCAACGCAACCTCAGATCATAAGGCAATTTTTGCCGTAAGTTTTAATAAAAAAATTAAAATGCCTCCACAAAAGCTTCATTTTAGGGACTGGAAACTCATGGACTGGGAGAAATTTAGAAGTCGCACCGAAAGAACTAATTGGGGATGGCGGTTTGCTGGAAAAAGTGTCAATGAGAGGATGCTAGCTTTGAATAAGCTGCTCTTAGACACATTAAACATAATTGCTCCGATTCGATCTAAACGACCCCGGGTGCCAACTCAATTCTGGTTTAACTCTGCACTCACAAATATGGTTCACTAAAAAAATTCATTGAGAAAAAAGTTTATGGCATCAGGTCTTTTTTCAGATTTTCAGGTATACTCGAAGTTTAAAAATAGGACTTCCAACTGTATTAGGAATGCAACAAATAATTAGTTTAGGTCCAAACTTAGGTCAAGCATAGATTCACAGGGGATATGGAATGTGTACAAAATATTTAGAAATCAGAAAAAGGAGCGGAGCACCATCAATACACTTAAGATTGACAAGGTTCTGGTTACTGATCCTAGCAGGCTTTCATGTGAGTTGGCAGATAAATTGACGGTGAAGGAGAAGAACTAAAATTGAAAATGGTGGAGGCACTCACTTGTTGTTCAGCCAAGAGGAAATCCTATCTTTCATTAAGAAATCTGAGGCATAGTCTAGTGGTGAGTATGAAACTCCACACAAACTGATTACCGCGGCCGCTGAAGGAATTAGTTTTGCCTTACGAATCATTTTCAATGACTGTTTTAGCCTGGGAAATTTCCAAGCTGTTTCAAGCTAGCAAACATTTCCACTCTCTATGAAGGTAAAGGCAGCATCCTGGATGCAAACTCGTATCAACTAGCCTCTACTCTTCCTATATTTAGTAAGATTTTGGAAAGCATGATCTGTAAGCGAATTTTGAAAACGAAGGTATTTGAAAAAAGATTAGATGATCGACGACACGGGCTCAGAAGAGGTATGGCCTGCCAGAGAACACTAACCTGTTTTTCAACTGATATCATTAAAGGTTTAAGGTTCCCTGATGGCAAAGTAGGTGCAGTTTTCGTGGACCTGAAGAAAGCCTTCGATCAGGTAGACCATATCAAGCTACTCAACAAACTTAAATTGTCTAACAGTCTGGACGAAAGTTTGCTAAGACTCCTGGCAGATTACTTTATTGATCGCATGTTTAAAATCAATTTGTCAAATTAGTCGGATAGCTCTGTTGTAGGTGCATATAATTGGCATAACTTAAACAATGGTGTTGTGCAGGGCTCTATTCTAGGTCCAACACTTTGTACATTATTTAAGTACGATTAAGTAAGTGCAAAAGTACAATTAATCCATCAGGTGACATTTGCAGTCTGGTGAGGCAGAAGAGCAAAGTGAAGAATGACTCGCCTCACAAAAAATGTAATATTTTTAAAATACGGCTAAGGCATGAGTTTTTAACTGTGTGCGTTGCGTTTAAATATTTCAAGTTCGGGTATAGTCTGGAGAATTTTTCCTAACTATAAATTAAGTGAATCTAGTAGTCGAAATCTTGTTCCGAAGACTAGAATTGTTTTTGAAAATAGGGCGACTCACTACCAAGCCGCCCTAATCTGGAACAACCTTCCGACTGAACTTTGTGACCTAAAGCTTTCCAACAACCAGTTTAAGAAGAATTATGGGTGTTTTGGTATCGAGAAAAGAGACGATGTTTATCTCTATGTATATTTGAAGAAATGCGCTTTTAATTTGGGAATAATTGGTAATTAATTGCATATGAATAACTTAATATGTTAGTTTAGTTCTAAATTATTTATTTATGCGAGTTGTGTTGCCATGTTAGCCAATCAACTTAGTGTTTTAATTGTTACACATGAATGCTTTAGTAGAATACTTTAATGAATAAATCGAATCAAATCAAATCACAGACTGCAGTTGTTCCGATGGTTGCAACTCTTAAATTTCCTGCTTTTCCTGGATGAACTTCGGAGATGAGCCCTAATTTTCATTTTAGTGGTGCCAATGATTCATCCTTAATCAGAACCAAATCGCCGACTTTGATGTTAATTTTAGGGGTGAGCCATTTCGGACGGTTTTATAAAGTATGCAAAACTCTGCCGACCATCTGTTCCAAAAATGAGTCTTCTGTTGCTGAAATATTTTCCATCTGTCCAGTCGATTCATCTTTACATGAGTGAGGTCTGGACCCGGTACCCCAGTAAGAGGATATCCAATCAGGAATGTCCTGGTGTGAGTACAGAGAAATCGTTTGGGTTATTTGACGTAGGTGTGAGTGGTCTTGAGTTGAGACAAGCTTCGATTTCACATAGATGGGTATTCATCTCCTCAATAGTAAAATTAGTAGAATCGGCTGCTCTTCTAATATGAAACTTCTTGCTTTTTACCACAGCTTTCCATAACCCTCTCATGTGCGGAGCTCCTGGGGTATTTATTTTCCAAGTAATGCCATCGTGAGCTAGAGAGGAAGCGATATCATATTGATTTGCAATTTGTTCTATTTCTGATTGAAATTCCGACATTTGGATATAGGTTCCTCTGAAGTTGGTACCTTCATCTGAATACATAACCTGAGGTTTTCCTCGTCGGGAGCAGAACCGTTTAAGTGCTGCAATAAATGCTGCTGTTGTTAGTGCGCTGACTAGCTCCAAGTGAACTGCTTTAGTTGTGAAGCACACAAAGAATAAAATCCAACATTTTATTGCTTTTTTACCTCTTCCTGCTCTGGGTAGAACTTGAATAGGTTCTGCATAATCAACACCGGTGTGTAGAAATGCTCGAGCTTGAGAAATTCTAGACTTGGGTAGATATCCCATCATTTATTGTCCAATTTTAGCTGCTGCTTTCGAACAACTGATGCAACTTTCAATACAACAGTTGACTGACGGTCTTAGCCCTATAATCCAGTAATTTTCCATAATAATTGATATCCTGAGTTTTGGACCTGCGTGCTTGTGCCGCTCATGAACGTCTTGGATAATCAATTTTGCAATGGGTTATTTTTAGGTAAGAAAAATGGGTGCTTCTTGTCTTCTGGGATATTTTCAGCTTCTTGCATCCTCCCACCTACTCGTACTAGTCCGTCCTTGTCCACAAATGGATTCAACTACTTGATCTTATTGTTTTTTTGAAAATTCATTGCCGGATTTAAGCCACATGATTTCATTCTGGAAATGATGAGCCTGAATTATTTAAATCCAACATTTCATAGCAATATTTAATTCTTGGGCTGTCATCAAAACTGATTGTTTTGGCTTGGGGGTCATGTCTTTCCTGACGAGTCGTAGGATCGAGACGGTTACTCGTTTAAACTTGGTTAATGAGTTGAATTTCTTCAAACATTCGTCGCTCCATGTACTTGTTGTCGCTGCTGTGAATGTTTGAACCTCCTCCAAATCTGCATTAATGGGAATTTCTGGGATTGGGCCAATTGGAAGGGGGTAAGATAGTAACCAACTTGGACCGTTCCACCAGAATCGATTGCCAACCAGTAAAACGGCGCTAATTCCTTGGCTGACCAGGTCGGCAGGGGTATCCTCTGTTTTGACATGATTCCATTGAGATACTTCAATATTCTCTTGGATGCTTGTTGACTTGATTCAATACTATAGTTGAGTCTGACCAATAGAAAATGCTGTCAGGTTTGCAATTGAGCGATTTTCTAATATTCTTCAATAATCTTTCCAAAAGAACTGCTCCCATTAATTCAAGTCCTTACATTGTAACCACCCTGAAAGGGGCAACCTTGCTTTTGGATGTAAGTAGATTTGACGTTATAGAATCTTCTTGGATTCCGATGATGTAGATTGTTTTTCCAAATGCTTTCTTGCTCGCGTCGCAAAATCCATGAAGTATAATTCGTTCAGGGTTATTTGGGGTTAGATGTCTTGGAATTCTTAGCTGTTCCAGAAACGTGAGTTCTTAAATGTATTCCCTCCATTCTAGACCGATGGCTTCCGAAATTTTTTCATCCCAACCAGCCTTACTTTCCCAAAGTTGCTGAAGAATTATTTTCGATATAATGATTACTGGCTGAATCAATCCAGTGGGATCATAAGTTTTAGCTGTGTAGGACGCTACCTTCCGTTTTGTAAACTCCAAGACAGATGTGAAGTTTTCCTTGAAGGTAAAGTTGTCCGTCGAGTGATTGGACTTTCTGTGCAGTTAATTTCCAATGGTGATTTTGTTTGCCTGTCCTTGTCTGCGATGGATTTCAAAAGCTCTATGGTGCTATTTTATTTGCATAAATGAAAATTTCCAGATTCCGAGATTTGAATAAGTTGCCTTTGCTTTTAAAAGGCTTTTTCAATGCTGTTATCTCCTGTCAACAAATCACCCACTTAGAAGTCGTTGAACATTGCTTCTGCCCCAACTTTGTACTCAGCTGAATTATCTTGCGCGAGCTGGTGAAATCTTCTTATGGCCAAGTATGGGGATGATGATAATCCAACTGGAAAAACAGTGAATCTGTATTCTTCAATTCACCAACCTGCGGATTTCTCCAAAGTACACGTAGGTAATCTTGATGCTTTTTATGAACTCCAATTTGCAGATACATTTTCTTTACATCGGCAGTGAAGACACTCTTGTGTTCTCTGAATTTGAGCAAAATTATTATTAAATCTGACTGAATTGAAGGTCCGGTTTGAAGGATATCGTTAACACTGGTGCCGAAGGACGATTTTGCCGATCCATCAAACACAATACGGGGTGTTGTAGAAGAGGACTTTTTTCCACATAGTGATGAGGCAGATATAATCTTTGTTCATTGGGTTTGATTATTTTATAATAGAGAATTTTTTGCAGGTGTCCTTCTGCAATGTATTCTTTCATAGCGTTTTCATAAGCTAATTTTGTTTGTGGGGATTTGTTTAATTTTCTTTTGATTTGAATGAGCCGTCTCTCTGCTTGAAATCTTAACTCTCCCAACTGCTTATGTTTTCATGAGAGGGAACTTCAACGTGAAATTTTCCTGATTCGTCCCGAATGTGGCTTTTGTCATAATGATCGTTGACCGCTTTTTTTTCAGGGGAAAATTCACATTGTTCGGGAATTTACTCTTGTTTCCAAAATCTTTGTAAATCAAAATCAACATTGCAATTCAATTCAATTCAATTCATGGCTTTTTTATGCTCAGTGTCGTAAGAATAAACTTGTGTAAATGACAGGAGCTGTGAGTGAAGAAGTTGCTTCTTTGTAGTGTTATAACAGTTCCACTTGGAACTGAGTTCTTAATTGCAGTTCCAGTTTTAGTTCCAACAAATAACTGGAAATACAATTATACAGAAACTGGAACTGCAAAAAAAGAAACTGGAACTGTGGAACTGGAACTGCAATAGGACTATTAAGAACTGGAACTGCTAGGAACTGGAATTGAGTGGAACTGTTGCTGTTATAACACTAACAGCATTATAAGAGTTCCACTTGGAACTGAGGTTCTAATTGAAGTTCCCGTTCCAGCTCTAATTAATAAGAGAAACTGCAATTATAAAGGAACTGAAAATGAGGAACTGGAACTGCAAAAGGAGGAACTGGAACTGTGGAACTGGAACTGCATTAGGAATGTTAGGAACTAGAACTGCTAGGAACTGGAACAGAGTGGAGCTGTTATAACACTACTTCATTGGTATTAGGACTATCCGTTTCACCAATGCTGAGGTAATCAGCTTGGCGTCTAGAACCGAAGGATTTCCCTTGATATGATGGGTTTCCAAAATATCAACGAAAGCTTGTGCTCCAAGAAGGATGTCAATTGGGTCCGGAATGTTAAATTGTTGTTCAGCTAATTTTAAGATCCGGAACAGCTTTAATACTAAATCTATATGATTATGCGAGGGTTTATTTCCAGTTATTTTCGGGATTATGTAACAGTCAACGTGAGATATCCAGTTTGAGTTTACAATGGGCTGAGATTGTAGTGATGCAATACAACGAGCAGAGTTTGATTTGGAGTTTCCAGTTCCATTAATAATGACGGACGATGGTTTTCTTCTTATTTGAAGCCGATTGGCTTGTTTCTCCGTCATTAGGTTTGCCTGTGATCCTTGATCAATTAAAACTCTGACTTGATGGACCCTGTTGTTGTGAATTATTGTAATTTGAGCTGTGGGTAGAAATACTTGCATCCCTGGATTTCCAACCTCAGTGACTGACAGAATTTCCGGTTCAGCTCTGTTATTTGCACCATTAACTTGCAAGGTATTTGAAGACGTCTTGGGATTGAAATGAAGTAAACAATGGTGTTTAAAGTCACATCCGTTCAATCTACATGGTGCAGACTTACAAGTTGATGTACGATGAGTTTCGTTTGAAATCCTTGGACAATTCTTGCATAATTTCGTCTCAGTTGCAAGTTTCTAACGCTGATTCAGCGTTAATGGGGTCAAGTTTGGACATTTTGAATTCCAATATGGTTGGCCACAAAATACGCATTTGGATTTGTGCTTTAGGGGTGAAGCTGAAGTTTCCTTTTAACCTGACTTCTGATTTGAATCACCTAACCTAAACTTTACTCTCGATACGGCCGTTGCTTCTAACGTTATTTTGATTTGTTGAGCTTGCTGGGTTGCAGTTTTCCATTCTGCTAGAAGAGAATTAGATGCAAGGGCAATATTCTTTTCTGCTGCAGAAATGGCTGGGAATGTTCGACGTGTTCTTTTAAATGTCTGATCCACTTCCTTTTTTGCAGCCAGGAGATCTTCAATTTCCATGTCTATTTGTTCAAGGGAAATTGGAGTCGCTATAGCTGGTGGGGTGGGTTTATGATTATTCAAAGTCAACTAAATTGCGGAGACTCTGGCTTTTAAGGTTTTCATGTCGTCACGCAAATCTTCCTTGGAATCTTCCATATTAGAAGTGTTTGGACGGTAAACTTTGTATATAGGTAAACTGGTGGGGTCAAATTTCTCTTCAAAATATTCAGATTCAATGAAGAAAACAGTTGCGTCGTAAATGCTTCGGTCGTCCACCTTGTGTAGGTCGAGTTGGCTTGACGACTTTTCTTTTACCAACTTTTCCAATAATGAGCTTTGAATATTTGACTGAGATTTTGTCCTTCTTTTTTTTTGTCCTAGAGGACGTTCAAGGACTTGAGGCATTTTTTTGTCCTTTTTATTCGTATTATATCTGAGTGACCGTGAGCTCGAGGACGAGTTCTCGGTCATGTAGAAAGGGACGGGAACAAATGATTACTTTAACGTTATGATTTACCTCAATATTTGCCAGAGTCTACGTGTACCTTATTGCCTGTTTGCTCTGTTACGATTTTTGTCGAATAGAACAGCAGCAATTGGTGATTCTGACTACAAAGTAGTCACGGATAAAATTACTTTGCTTCTTTCGGAAGTAGATTCATGGTGCATGAATAATTCAGTGGAAATTAATCAAGGAAAAAAGTTTATGCTTTTCTCAAATCGTGGTTTAAGCGTTAAATTGTAAAATTATATTCCAAATACGCCAAATGTTGCTGGGCACGAAGTTAAGAGTCTAAAGTTTAAATTACCTGGGAGTTAATTACTTTTAATGACCAAGTAAAGAAAGTAAATCACACAAATGGTTTCAAGTGACGACAACTAATTCAAAATAAAAGAAGCATAATGGAAAAATTACTCCCCGTTGTTTTAAAAGCAGTAGTTATATCCCAACCGTACTATGGACGCCCTATTTATGAATCTTCTGACACATGTCAATTAACTATTGACAAACTTTCAAAAAATCTCTACTATAAAGCGCTATTGCGTCTGTCACGTTCCATTATTTGGCATGGCGGGGGAGGGTCCTGCTGTAGAGAGAGAAGCAAAGGGGTGAGGGGTACACCCTGCGTACAAGTTGGCAGCGCTCTACAGCGGGCTCTGCTCACAACACACAGAAGGATAACTAAAGGGTGAACTCTATGTGGCGCGGCGAGGCGCTAGCCTCATTGACGGAATATCCGCGACGAGAGCTCTAAATTAAATTTTAATAGACCCGTAATTGAAACCCGTGCGCAGCACGGGCAAGGTCCTAGTTATTTTGTAAAAGGCTATGGTTACAAGAGAGCTAACTACATTCGGATGGCTAAGTCAACTAGGGCCAAATTTAGAGCTGACCCGACATTGGGCAAAGTTAAGACCAAATGCATACATTTTAAAAGGGTGGACTCAACGCACTTCGACTGCACTTGATCATACAGTTCAAAGTATATTAACTTTTCAAACAGTTTACCAATTATTGGAAGGTTAGATATCGGACGATTGGAACCTTTATATAGTGGCTTAATGACCGCAGATTTAAATGATTGAGAAAAAACACACATTGTTAAGAGATGAGTAAAAACGATTGCTAGCGGTATACTATATTTTATATATATTAACAAATGTTTGCAGGATATGTTTTGTCACATTCAGAGAAGGGTTATGAGTATCTGATTTAGTTCCTTAATTAGATTACACACATCCACAGCCTCTACTTTAGTGACATACAGCTCAGAACTACTATCACTATAAGCCTTTTCATATTCATTGCTCTCCGTTCCCTTCAACATCCATCCTTCACTTCAGTCCCGGAAAAACAATTCTCACACCGGTACCAGTGCACGGACATACAAGTGTAATACACCAAACCAAAGTTTAAGTAACCGTGCACCCCGTAAAACAAACCTGGAAACCAAAATCTAAAAAACAACTGAAAAATAAGGAAAACTAACATCGCGAGACCAGGAAGAGAAGGTGACGTCATCCAGGTGTACTCTTGCACATACAACGTACAGCAGAACGGGACGGGGACTAGAAGGATTCACCATCAGCAAAAATCAAAACTACAAGCTAAGTTCTCAAATCAAAAGTATATATAGCCAAAGGCTACTATATTACCATATTTTGGCGAAAGGCCGCTCTGTGCTAGCGAATGTCATATATTGTAAATCAGATGGCGGCCATACAAAATCAATTGACTGTAACTAAGGAAGGAGCACTCAGACCATTTCACGCATTTGGAGGATCAGAAGTACTCGCCACCAGCGGAACTCCAAACGGCGGGTGGACATGTTCAATCGACCTACAACTACATCAGTGTGACGGTGGAACAAATACCGCGCCTGTGCCAAAATTTGCTCGCGCTAAAAACGCCGGCGTTTTTAGTACAGCACTCACAAGCACAGGATGGAATCTACATCTATGGAGAAACCAGCCACGCAAGGCGAAATCTGTCCACACTGCGGAAAATTGTACAAAGGACAACAGAGAATGAACATCTATATCTCAAAAGCCCACCCAGAGGTGCATCGGAATGCCATCAGTCAGAAATATGAGCCACTGTTTTGTACGCATGTGGATTGAAAAAACGTGAAAAGGCATGAAATGGATGTGTACTGAGTTTGGAGTTGAGTCAAAAGAAGATGAGATGAAAGCAAGAGTGAAACTAATAAAGCTCTCTCACTATGCTAATTCTCAATGTGAACACAGTGGATGATCAGGGTGAGTCAAGATGAGTTGGTGTGTGTGCGGACTAGTGGAGACGAAAACCCATGCAAATGAAAGTGAAAGTTGAATGAACACAACCTCACCACACACAAGTAAATACTTTGGGTAATTATTCGTCGGAAAAACAAACAGTCAATTTTAAAACAATTGTACGTCCACCACCACCAAACTCAAAACAAAGACTAAACTATACCACAATTTTTTGGGGCTTTTATACTCTAGGAATTAAGAAAAAAAATAGAACATAAACAAAGAAATAAATCAGTTTTACACTGGAACAAACGGGCAATGTACTAACTAGTTATAACTAGTTTGGGTGGAAAATTTCCAGAGAAAAAAAACAAAAACTGGTCATCGGGGTTCGTTGACACACATGGGTTAGCATAAGAATTGAGGAAAAGAAAGAGGCGGTCCAAACATTCTCCCGCCTTGCCGAGTAAACTCGGCAAAACCTATCTTCAGTCGTCTATGGTAATTACTTCAATTCCCTCATCTTGTGAAAAACGACCAGTGGATGTACCGTTTGCATCAGTCACGGACAGAGAAATTGGTGCTAGCACATCTTGAAAAACGGGCATAGGGGAAACAGCTGGCACTGATCCAAAAAAAATCCAACCAACTGGTGTCCTCTGCGTAGTCCGGGCATTGTAAGGCCAACCGATGTGACCCGGAAAGATCAGTTGCTGGACTGCGTTTGCTCCAATGAGAAGGTCAATTCTTCCAGGCAGGTAAAACTCAGGATCCGCCAATTCGATGAGCCGAAGAAAAGGCCATTCCCGTCTTGATTCTTTCACTGAAAATAATCCCGTGGGATTTTCCATCACCATCGCATTTACCTTCAACACATAAGATGTATAGAAGAATTCCAATTCCAACTTGACCGTAGTGAGTCCAGCTACTCTTCCGACTCCGTTTCCCGTGGCAATGTCCGAGTCTGATGCAACTCAAGATAGTCAGCGCACTGCTTCGACATCACTGCCTCTCAACAGCAGGAATAATTTTGGTTCAAATCTCATATTTTGTATAATATTATCCACTAGCTCTTTGTCCTTAATATTGGGAACGCATTTCCTTAACTGACTGATCATAATTTGGATATACTGTCGCGCAGATTCATCCTCCTTCTGATAATTTTGTACATGCCATATGTGCAGTTCATCCATTTCATTTGCAACCCAAATGCACATGAATTCGTCTTTAATTTTAACCCAGGAAATGGAATCATCACAAAACAGCATTTTCCTTGACTGCCACCAAATTTGCCCATTCCTACTCGGAAGACATTTCTTGAAAAATAATTTTTTTTGGGCATCGTTATATGACCTATCTCCAGCCCATATTTCAAAATCTTGTAAAAAATCTTCTTTAGAGTCCGTACTTGCTTCCGGTATGAATTCAGGAATAGGATCCAAATTCAAAAAAATATTCTTCTTTGCAGCAAATAAGTCTTCAGCCAAATTCTTGCTAAATTTACTTACTGGCTAAACGCAAATATCAATGTACTTTAAAGTGTGATTCTGCTCCCCACATGTTGATTTATTTCTTCATTTCCTCCAATTCCGTCCTTAGGATGCACAGTAGAGCAAGTTTCATATATTTTGACATTTTGCAGGCCAACCCGTGCCAAATTCAAAAAATTTTAATTCCATGAATCCACAGCCTGCACTCTTGCACATGCAAAATACATACAATTGCAGTCTCACAAAATTGCAGCTCACATTTTGAAATTGTACACAATGCATACACGCTTGCAAAGTCACATTGCATAAATTTAGCCCGACTCGCACTCGCAGCGAGTTCGGAGTTCCACACATTTTTCTTAAAAAGTCACATTTTTGAATTTGTCACCCACTCGTTTAATGTTTTACATTTTGAGGATTTAGATCGACTAGCACATCCACCAGTGTTAGGTGGACAAAATAATAGCAAGACTCGCCATCGTTCTGCTATTAATGCATCCTCTCTTTATTCTATCGAACATATTTATACCCTACAACATATAAACAATCCTTAACCCTGAATGCACTACACGTGCATTCCGTACCTCCTTGTCCTTTACATGAGATGCCAATCTCATATGCTATCAAACGAATACACTAAGTTTATGTCCGATCTAGTTTGTATTCCAAATTTTTGCATAATAGTTGTAAGTTTTCAATAAATCCCAGAATATTTGACTTTCGGTTTGTTTATCTACAATTATTAAGTTAGATACATTCAGTCCCTTGTTAGGTAGAACGTACAGGGGTGCTCCTTGAAATTGAGCGATTTTCAAACAGTCATAAAAATGAATTGTAGAGGAATTTTTACACGAAATTTGACCTCATGAAAAGTCAAACTCTCAAAAAGAGTAATCAGTTTTGGTTTTGGTGCCTATTCTAAAACTGGCCCTCCGAGTAAGTCCAAACTCCGGAAGCATAGTGAAAGTAGTTTGCGGACCACTTTGTAGTGCTTGCATGATTAAAAAGGTACTTCTTCGTATCGGAGAAAGTCCAAATAAGACAAAAATTAAAAGAATATTGTCCGGTGAAGCTTTCAAAAACACATTTTTCCTTAAATAGTGAAGCGATTCCTCCGAAAATCCCGAAATGTCAAAATCGATGATTCAGAGGATTAACATGTTGACCTCAATAAAAGAGCCACAGGTCAAGCTAGCATCACCAGAAGAGTGAAATTGAGTGGGGCCACTATGTGTACCATTACATAAAAAATTGGATCAAGTCACCAAGTAAAACCATCGGTGCATGCTCTGAAAGTGTCAATTATTCAAAACCGGAAGTCAAATTTCCGGAAGCTGTACAGGCACCATATGGCGAGGTCAAAGTCGGAGATTTTTGTCAAATTGGGCGAAGCATTCCTCCATATACATAATTCGGGCAGCGTATCAAAAATTTGCTACGTCCAGAGTGTAAAACTTCACCTAAAAGTTGGGTGAGTGCCCACCGAGAAAAATTTGCGGAGAAAGTGGTTCGTGCTGAGTAACGGTGAGCAGGGGAATGCTTCCGCTCAGGTTTGTTCCACCAAAACACAAGATTATTACTTACTACTATAATGGCTTCGTTTTTAAGCCAAAACTCAAGGTCGAAGTCTCAAAACTGGTAAGGGAAAGACATTTACAACATAACAACATTAACATACGTTTAAATGGTGCAAACTGCTTTCACCATGCTTCTGGAGTTCGGGCTTACTCGGAGGGCCAGTTTTTGAATAGGCACCGAAACCAAAACTGATTACTCTTTAAGAGGGTTTGACCTTTCTTGAGGTCAAATTTTGTGCAAAAATTCCGCGCCAATTCAATTCTATGGCTGTTTAAGAATCGCTCAATTTCAAGAAGCACTACCGTAGTTCCATGCTAACTACGCTACATCAAGTTGAGTTCAATAGTTCCCTAACAGTTAGTTGTTCTCCGCGATCAAGGTGTGACACCTCAGCTATACTCTAACATTTCGAGATTTACAAGCTCATCAACAGGTTGGAATGAAATAGAATAAACTCGAAGTCGAAATGAGCAGCTGCTACACAATGAACATTAAGCTCACACCTCCCGTCTACTCATGCACCAAATTTGCTTCTTGACCTCCATGAAACTCTCACTCACTGCCTGCATTAAATCCCCCCTGTCAACTCTGATCAACTTGACCTCACAACCTATGTGGCAATAGAACCCGTCATCACATCATGATAATATCATGACATACTTATAACTAGCTTTCGACGCGGCCTTCCGTTTGTGACCTCCATTTCGCATACTGCATTGCTAATGTCAGTCACTGCCAGGAGATCAATACTGCTTGCATTGGCTGTCATCCATATTACCTCAAGAAGCCCTACCTCAGAGGCCAAATATCAAGTCATCTCCATAACACTCCCACTCACAACATCCACTAAATTTCTTCTCACAACCTGGATTAACTTGACCTCACCACCTCCACCAAACATATGTGGCAATAGAACCCTCATGATAGAACATATACACACTTATACTGATACTTATGACATACTTAAATAGCTCTCGGCGGGGCCATTGGCTCGTGATCTCCGTTTCACATATTTCATTGCTAATGTCAGTCGCTGCCATGAGATCAATAAATGGTTCATTGGTTTTGGAGGAGATGGAAGACACACGCACACATCAGCACACACATTTTACACATCATCCAACACCAAAGTTAAAACACACAAATCCGGCAAAACAAAATTTTAATTGGTATAGCCAATGCCGTTGCCATGGATTCCAATGTTACAAGCAACCTCATCTCATACAGTTATGCGCATGCCTTCCACACTGAAACACAATGCACTAAAACTACAGTGTTTTTAGTGTCTCGGCATGTTTCCAGCAATAAATACTAAAGCATGCTCATCAAGAGTAATTGGACTCCACATTAAATATTTTTAATGCCTGCAACTGTCCGTGGATTTCATTTCAAAATTGCATCAATCTCACATATAACCTCATGCAGCCTTTCGTTGTCAAGCAAACGTTAACTTGTTGTGCAGCCGTACACATCCCAGTGGCATGGCCCTTTCCATAGTTAAAATTGTCTTTGAAAAAAACTTGAGTCAAAATACCATTTAGAATGCAGCGCTGTAATGTATTTGCTTGCGCTTCAATGGAAGCATTGTTGGCATGCGCTAATTTTACTCAAAATAATCAAAGTGCTTCGTACTAAACCACTTTAAATACCGCTGCATACTACATTGATTTATAACATCTTCAACGCCAACCACTTGACCAATCTTGCTGACCAACAAACTCGACGGGAGCCATGCCCTAAGGACCTTGCGTACCAAGTTTCAAGCGAATCTGACCAAAAACAAAAAGGCTAGCGTCTGCCGACGACGACTACATACATTGTACAAAACGTTTAAAGCAGCCGCATGCAAGCATGCAGCTGCTCTAATAATCCATGGATTAGGTTGGAATGGAATGGAATAATTTATGGATTTGGTTGGAATAGAATGGAGTAATCCTTGAATTGGGTTGGATTGGAATGGAATAATCAATCCTTGGATTGAGTTAGAATGGAAAGTAATAATAATTGGATTAAGTTGGAATGGAATTATCTATCGATTGGATTGGAATAGAATAATCCGTAGATTCAATTGGAAAGGAATGGAGTAGTCCATGGAATCAGTTGGAATGGAGTGGATTAGAAAATTCCAGCTTTTAGGAAGTGTGGAAAGAGCTCACTGCAAGCTCTGACTCACACTTCTACTAGCCATAACACCTTACAGAATCACTTATAGTGCATAGGCCTCACCAATCCGCATATTTTGTTGAAAGCAAGAGACACCAGAACGCTTCTTAATGGGGCGTGGTAAGCATTTATTTCTAAAAAGCAAAATCTTTGGGGACTATACTCAAGACTCCAAAAAATGGTGGAAATATGCCCTGCCCCGAATATTATAGTTTTGTACTAGATATATTGTTATTCCAGCAAGCACGAGTGTTGGGATTGTCTGCAATGGGCCTTAAAGCCAAGTCAGTTGTGTGGTCTTCTATACAGAAGTTCCGACCAAGTTTAAGTTCAAGTTTGGTTTTATTAATGTGTCAAGCCAGATCAACATTGCTGCTGCTCTCCCTCTGGGGACACCTTCATAAATATTGATATAATCAAACATTAAGTCATTTATCAGTTGTCAAGAATAATTACATTGCTTTTTTTTAACATAATTGTAAACATGTCAACCAATTTAGTGAACGTCATGGATAAAGTATCCCGGTTACAAGATATTCCAGATATGACAAATCCTATACCTCAAAGACTACATCAATAAGGATACATACATACATTCTTGATCATTCTAGTCTGTTCTATTATCACACAAAATTCTTTGGTGCTTACATAGCATGATCCATGTAGACAGATCGCGCCGGGATGACAGTGGTTGTGAATTTCGCATGACTCACGAACGTAACGGAGACCCTGCGGAAGAAAAAGGTGACAAAATAATGCTAATAAGTAATTTGCTGAGAGTAAGAAATGGGTTTCCCATATAACTTTTACAATAAGGTTTAATAATAAATTTAAAATTCCTCCGCAAAAACTTCAATTTAGGGACTGGGAGAAATTTGAAAGTTGCATCCAAAGTACTAATTGGGACAGGCTATTTGCTGGAAGAAGTGTCAATGAGAGGATGTTAGCTTTGAATAAATTACTCCTAGACACATTAAACATATTGGCTTCGATCCGATTTGAACGAACCCGGGTGCCATCTTAATTCTGGTTAAATTTGACTCTCACAACTGTGGTCCACTTAAGAAACTCATTGAGGGAAAAGGCTTTGGTATCAGGCCTTGTCTCAGATTTTTAAATCAATTTGAAATTTAAAAATAAAACCTCCAATTGTAATAAGAATGCTAAGAAAAATTATTTTTGGTCCAAACTGAGGACAAACAGAGATTCCCAGAGCATATAGAATGTATACAAGGAGTTCACAAATCAGAAAAGGAACGGAGCGCTATAATGCACTTAGGATTGACAAGGTTCTGGTTACCGACCCTAGTAGGCTGTTATGTGAATTAGCAAGTAAGCCGACGGTAAAGGGAGACAACTGTAGAAATGATTTAGTTCAATACAAAATGGAAAATAGTGCCAACTTGCTGTTCAGCCGAGAGGAAGTGCTTGGATTTATTAAGAAATCTAAGGCATCGTCTAGTGGTGAGCATGAAGTTCCTCATAAGGTGATTGCTGCGGCAGCAGAAAGAATTAGTTTTGCATTAGAAATCATCTTCAACGACTGTTTTAGCCTAGGAATTTTTCCAAACTGTTTTAAGCTAGCCAAGATTGATCCACTCTACAAAGGTAAAAGAAGCACCCTGGATGCCAACTCTTATCGACCCATCTCTACTCTTCCAATATTTAGTAAGATATTGGAAAGAATGATCTGCAAGAGAGTCCTGAAGACGAAGGAAGTTGAAGAGAGATTAGATGATCGGCAGCACGGTTTCAGAAAAGGAAAGTCCTGCCAGACAGCAGTAACGTGTTTCTCCACTGATATCATCAAAGGTTTAGGGTTCCATAAAAGCAAAGTAGGGGCAATTTTTGTGGACCTGAAGAAAACCTTTGATCAGGTTGACCATGTCAAACTACTCCACTAACTCAAACTGTCTTACAACCTTGACGAAAGTCTGCTAAGGCTCTTGGCAGATTGCTTTATTGAACGCAGGTTTAGGATCAATCTGACTTACAAATCGAATAGCTCCAATGTAGGCGCATATGATTGGCATAACTTAAATAAAGGCGTGGTTTAGTGCTCGGTTCTAGGTCCAACCCTTTTCACTTTATTTTGCAATGATGTTGGATCTATTTCTAAAGGATTTGTAATGAATTACTCTAACGCTGATGATATGGTGTTTTACTTAAATGGGACGGACAGTAATATAATCATAAACACCTTAAAGGAATTTTTTATCAAGTTAAATAAATGGTGGCAGCTTAATTTACTTCCTTTAAAATTTGAGAAAACAAAATTCCTAATCTTTCACAAGCCAATTGGAAAATTGGTTAATGATCTTGACTTTAACTATAACGGCATTACCATTGAGCGGGTCCAAACTTTCAAATATCTCGAAATTGTTTTTGACACTTGCTTGAATTTTTAGGAGCACTTTAAATATGTCTCCAGTAGAATTTCTTCTGCTGTCGGAGTGTTACTACGGGTGAAGCATGTGTCTAACCTACAACTGTATAAATGTTTTATCAATGCATTTTTTCTATTGAACTAACAATATAGGCCCTGTGGTGTGTCCACAAATTTGGTTCATTGCAGAAAAAGTTAAACCAGCTCTTCGGGTCATTTTTCTACCCACGAATTTTGAAGTTGTATCAAAGGAAGTTCTGGGCAAACTTAGATTCCTCAAAAAGTAAAAGTACAATACATCCATCAGATTATATTTCCAGTCTGGTGAGGCAGAAAAACAAATTGAATTATGACTCGCTTCTGTAGTATCCTGTCTACGCCATCTACTCCATGACCTACAATCCCTGCCATGAGGATTTCTATCTCCATGCCTTATACATATTAACATGCATGCTCATTTATTCTAAGATCAGAATCCTCCCTATAAGGTTGTAAATATCCCTTTGGTGCTAATAAATAATTACAATACAATTATAATTCAAATTGTATCATTTCATCATAAGTGCATACACTACATTGGCGACGAAGATTATACACATGGTAACCGCAACCTCAGCTAGCAATACACTACATTGGCGACAAGGATTATACACGGTAACCTCAACCTCAGGTAACAGTGCCTACATTGGCGACGAGGATTTTACACGGTGACCTCAGTTAACAGTGCCTACATCCAACGAGGATTATACACGGTACCCACCAGTTAACAGTGCCTACACTAACGACGAGGATTATTGTGAAAAGTACCCACCAGTGACTAGTGCTAGTGCAGTGAGAACCTCCAACTCCTGGCCACACTACAAATCTGCACCGAAGGCAAATACAACAACCGGGAGAATATGTGGCCCAATTCCTGGCAGCGCTGAGGAAGCTGGCGGTCACATTGGTGGAGTGGATCAACCGAATCCTCCACGAAGACGATGTCCACCGACTGTGGTCAATTGGGAAAACCCAGTTTCCCAAATACTCCGAAACACCTCTACTAATTCCACTCACATTAGTGGGGATATTGTGGACGTGAATCCTCCCACTACAAGCCTAACTGCCCAGCCGGTGCAGCAAAGTATCGCAACTGTGGGAAATTTGGACATTTTGCCACAGTTTGCCACTGTACTCCTCCATCATCCTCCGCCCTTACGAAGCATCGTACTCATCAAGTGGACGAGGAAGAGGAAGTAATGTGCATCCGACGTGTTCAAGTAGTGGATGACGTCAACCGGGTCAATTAACCCTTCTACTTCTAACACAACACCCACTCACAACTCCGAACGTGTACTCCGAATACAACTCCAACTACCTACTCCGAATATAACTCCGACTACCTACTCCGAATACAACTCCGACCTAATACACCGAATACAACTTCGACCTAATACTCCGAATACAACTCCGACCAAACACTGTTGCAACCCGACCTTGGACTCCAACTTCAAACAAACCTACTCCAGATCCAAAACAACTACATCAGAAACTCCCGACTCCCAACCATACACCCCGGAAACTATCGTCACTGTTTAGTGTTCACATCAAATACTAAACACTTTGTGATTAGTGATTCTTTTCCGTGGGGGGAAGGAATTTAGTATCCTGTCTTCGCCATCTACTCCATGACCTACAATCCCTGCCATGAGGATTTCCATCCCCATGCCTTATACGTTATTACATGCATGCTTGTTGCTCATACATTCATTCTAAGGCCAGAATCCTCCCTATACGGTTGTAAATATCCCTTTGGTGCTAATAAATAATTAAGACACAATTATTTACACAGTGTATCATTTCATTATAAGTGCATACAGTACACTTCACAAGAAATGCAATATTCTTAATATGCGGGAAAGGTTTGACTTTTTAACAGTATACGTTGCGTTCAAAATTTTCAAGCTTGGGTCTAGTGTGGAGGAGTTTCAATTACTGTATAAATTAAGTGACTCAAGCAGTCGGAATCTAATGTTTGTTCCAATGACTAGAATTGTCTGTGAAAATAGGGCAACTCACTGCCAAGCCGCCTTAATCTGGAACAACCTTCCGACTGAACTTCGTGACCTTAAGTTCTCCAACAGCCAGTTTAAAAAAAATTAAAGGTGTTTTGTTATCAAAAAGAGAGACGATGTTTATCGTTATGTATAACTGAACAAAAGTTATAATTGGTTTAGAATTGGTTTCTAATTCGGAAATAATTGATTACTCAATGTTAATAATTGTGTGTTAGTTTAGTTCTAAATTATTTATTTATGAGAATTGTGTTGCCATGTTAGCCAATTAACTAAGTGTCTTAATTGTTACACATGAATGCCTTGGTAGAACACTTTAATGAATAAATCAATCAATCAATTATAGACTTTGTGTAGGCATATCCATCCCCAAGTTTTGTTCACTGCCCTTGAAGATTGGTTGTGTTTGAGCTGCGAGACTCCGTTGATATTGAGCTGTAGCCGTTGTGGTTTTCAGATTTTCATAATGTTTGATAAGTATGCATGTAATAACGTATAAGGCATGGGGATGGAAATCCTCAAGGCAGGGATTGTAGGTCATGGAGTAGATGGCGAAAGATGGCGAAGACAGGATACTACATTCCTTCCCCCCACGGAAAAGAATCACTAATCACAAAGTGTTTAGTATTCGATGTGAACACTAAACAGTGACGATAGTTTCCGGGGTGTATGGTTGGGAGTCGGGAGTTCCTGATGTAGTTGTTTTGGATCTGGAGTAGGTTTGTTTGAAGTTGGAGTCAAAGGTCGGGTTGCAACAGTGTTTGGTCGGAGTTGTATTCGGAGTATTAGGTCGAAGTTGTATTCGGTGTATTAGGTCGGAGTTGTATTCGGAGTAGGTTGTCGGAGTTATATTCGGAGTAGGTAGTTGGAGTTGTATTTGGAGTACACGTTCGGAGTTGTGAGTGGGTGTTGTGTTAAGAGTAGAAGGGTTAATTGACCCGGTTGACGTCATCCACTACTTGAACACGTCGGATGCACATTACTTCCTCTTCCTCGTCCACTTGATGAGTACAATGCTTCGTAAGGGCGGAGGATGATGGAGGAGTACAGCGGCAAACTGTGGCAAAATGTCCAAATTTCCCACAGTTGCGATACTTTGCTGCACCGGCTGGGCAGTTAGGCTTGTAGTGGGAGGATTCACGTCCACAATATCCGCACTGATGTAGAGTGAAATTAGGTGCACTACTCAACGTGATGGAAAAGTACAAGGAGCAGTAATTGCAGCTCTTCTGATTGTATATAATTGTTCTCCAGATGTGAGTGATTTTTATTCAAATAATTATTCTTTCGAGTCGGGCTCGAACCAACGACCAGTGGATCTCTATCTTCAAAATCACTACAGTCCACCGCTCTACCATCTGAGCTATCGAAGGCTGTGTATAGAAATGAAAAACATTTCAACTATTTATCAATTCTGAGAGCTCAAAAGTTCATCATTTAATTTTGTTTACTCGACTGATTTTGTTTTATTTTGGTGATAGTATACATTGAAAAATAAAAAATAAAAAATTGTATTTAATGTACATGACTGATCTATAAATTTATTGACAAGCAATTGCATTACTCCAGTACAAATCAACCATGGCAGACTTCGATTATAGACTAAGAGCTCCGTTTAGTATGGTTATAAGTGGAACGTCTCAAAACGGAAAATCTACTCTAGGGGGAACAATCATATTTATTCAATAGATCACTGTCTCGCATTCGAGGTTGCCATTTTGACACAGTATACCCGTTCACAATACTTATTATGTAGTAAGTTCTG
>JAAXYW010001253.1:0-23370 GCA_036851895.1 Orthonychiurus folsomi
AGTATTAGCTGACGGAGCTCTCTTAAGATTTTCCAGCTCTTGTTTAAGAGTTTGCAACTCCTGCTGCGTTTGAGTTAGCCCATTTTCCAAGGCTTCCACTCTCACTTAAATGTGTAGCTTTTATTAAGCTACACATTTAATAAAATGAAATTTGAAAATTTTCCAAATCTTAATGACTAATGATTGTGCATAAAATTCTCAGTTTTTATTTTTGCTCGTCAAGAACCCGTTGTTGGCGGCGGTTGACATGAAATTAATACGAGAGGAGGCGGAAAGGGATCCATTCCTTTTTGAATCCGCTTATCAATCTTGCGCACTTAGAATTGGAGAGGGAATTGACTCATTAATTTAAATAAAATTCGATATTACGAAAGGAGGGCAGGCACGGTTCTGGCTGAGACGGGAAGAAGAGCTTTTGTCTCATCATTTTGATTCGGGAAAGTGCTCCCGGTTCCCTCCCGAATAATCCTGTTCAAGATCTAAAGTGGAGAAACTGGCTGACTGTGGCAGCGGGGGCTAAAGGATTCCCATCCCAACCCAGGTAGACGAAAGTACTCAGGAGAAGCTCCCATTCTCCGCTTGCCAACGAAGTCGACTTTAGGAAAACGAGGAGTGAGTCTGTCCTCTTTCCAGAACTAAAATTCCCTCCAGTTTCCCTCCAGATTTACTTTGGGCGGAGACATTACTCGACTGATGACTCCTTCCGCCCTTCCCTCCCATACATATGCAAGGACATATTTTGCTTCATTGCCCACCTGACTTTCAGAAGGAAAAGCTTCCATCTCCAACTCCAAAAGTGCCTCTTACCTCCCCTTGTATGTATCAGGTAGACAGTTTCTCATTCCTCCAAAACTCAGCGGATTTCCTTTTCCACTCAACTCCGATTTCTCGTCAAACTCAAGTACTGTAGGCTGCCTTAGCTCCTTCCTTTCGTGGGGGCCTTACCTTCCATTACAAAATGATGAGGAGGGGGTTCTGTGGAATTGCATCAACCTGTCCCCGCCCTTCCTTTAAGCACTTCAAATATTCCAGGAGGGAGGGATCCTTTTCTTTGAGATATTTTCCAAAGTTACACCTTCACATGGGAAAGGAATCCTTCAACCCCAGTAAAATGAGTCATCAGTCATCATTAGGAGCTGAGGTGTTCCCTTGCATAGCAAACGGGGGGAGGAGGGATTCCAAATGCATGCTCATTCCGACGGAGAAAGTCACTAATGGTCCACCAAATCTCCTGTCATTCCGACCCCGCATTTGATAAAAACGATTCCTTTCCCCGTGCCTATAACTGAAGAAGGGAAAGAGCCAAGTGTGAGTTTTGAAGGGAAAGGATGCTTTGAAGACGAAAAGGAAAAACTCGTTGACATTCGGGAAGAGAAATGGAGAGGGAGACAAGCGGAGGAGTGAATAGAGGAAGTAGTAGTCAGTCCCATGGATCAATTTATAGACACAGGACGCAAGAAAGCATGGTTTTTTATTTGAACAAGTATTCGTTCGTCTCCCTTCGATCTTAATGCCTGACTTGTCGAAACTAAAAAGCAATGCACGGGTGCAATAACTCAAAATACATGTACCCTTCATCCTCCTTCCCCATCCTCTGGGGTTTCACATACAAAGTCCTTCCCTGATTCTTCTCCTTTGACAGGATCACAATTAGGAGGAGGAATTCTTGAAAAATGATCTGAGGAGTTTGTAGAATTCCTTTTCCTGGGCTTTGGCCTTGGACAGAGTGATTTCCACTCTTTTTCTCAACCTCAAACGACCATTTCAACCCCAAACACAAATCCACCATCCACCCTACCATCAATTCCCGACTGAGCATTCATATCCTCAGTGAAGAAGTGAAGGAAATTAACCTGCCAATTATCCCAGTTTTTCCTACCTCAAAATGCCATTAACGGGAAGGTAAAGTCAAACTCGTCTTCAAGCTTGTTTTGATGATTTCCATGATCTTCCACTACTCCGCCATACTACACAATTAAGGGGTACTTAAAGCTACGTTGATTGTTTGAAGAAACCTTACAGAATACGACAGTTTGTCGTTTTATGTTTCCGAAATGCCCCAAAAAAGCTTTGTTTCGGATTCCCTGCTATTAAATTTCAGATTTTGTCATCAAAGCCATGTAAATGTAAGCTTTCTTCCAATTCCCGTATTCGAATGAAAGTATGCATTTCCTTCCGTCCCCGCCGTACGTGCAAAACACTTTACAGTTTTCTTCGTCGGAGAATCCTCCGTTCGTCAGAACAATATAAAGGATTACAAAAAAAAAACTATATTACAATGGAACCACATGGGAGAGTCATAAGCCCATAACGACTTCCAGCAGCTGCTTCCAGCCACAGCCACATGATGTACTCCCCGCCATTGCAAAAGTAAGAAAAAAGACGAATGTCGAGCAGGTGAAAAGAAAAAAGTTAGTTTTTGTTGAGAACCTGGGGGACTTCCAGCAGATCATTTGTTTGTGAAAGAAGAAAGAGGGATTAGGAGGAGGGCGGGAGGATAAATATATGCAGAAGCCATTGCGACAATTGCCGTGTGGCTTTGAATGTTTCATCTTTGCCCTTCTTCGGTGAGTGCGTGGAAGATGATGTTGACTCAAATGGTTGAGGGATCCTGGAGGAATCCTTCCGTCCTTCTACCCGCAGAAAAACAGCATACAGTTTCCTAACGTTGTCGTACAGTTACTCCAACCAACTATATGGGGTATGTATGGGGCAATTGGTGGCTGGAACTGGAATAGGAGTTGAAGCCCGGGAGTTTTTGAGGGTGGATGGAGTAAGTGGTGAGCTTTTATCGCTTTTTCTGTCTCCTACCATCCACAGCCATTCATTCATATGTAAGTACACTCATTTCGGGGGAAGGGAACGGGTTGGAAAGGATTTTGGAGTGGGGTTGGATGGATATGCGAGGGAGAGACCGACGGACCGTACCGTATTGCGTATTGCTTTCCTCCTTTTGCTGGAAGTTATTTGGTTGTGGGAGAAGGAGGACGGGAGTGGAGTGGAGATGAGATGAAATATTAATGTCTGGATGGGTGATATTATGGAGATGAGGGAAAGGGAAGAGCGGCAGATGGAGAGGTGTAAGCGCATTAAGAGAAGAGCTTCTATGGATACAAACTAAGAATGGCTGGGGCTCGGCTGGAGTGGAGGAAATCCCATGGCCTCAACGAAGGAACGAACACGAGAAGAAAGTGAGAGGAGGACGACGGAGTCGGATATGAAATGACAGTCCAAAGCAACCGACTCATGTGATCCCGGCCACCATCCCACCCTCTAGTCTAATGTGATTAATGGGAGGAAAAGCTAAGGAGTCTTTTCCTTTGCCTACCAATCTAAACCCCAGAGTCATTTTCCAAAAACTTCCCAGCAATTTGGCACTCTGGAGTGACGGAGGGAAGGGACACCCGATATTTAAAACCTCTTAAACTCCTTACCCATTCTTCTCCTCCCAATCAACTCCCGTCTTCGTCTCCATATCCTCATCCTTCTCCCAACTAAACCTTTCTTTTCTCTAGTAAAGAATGTAGCCAGCCAATCTTAATTTCTTTCCGTCTTTACGCACGTTTCTTCAAATGGACCTCCACTCTTACTGATAGCTCACCCACCACGACTAACTCCTCCATTTGGACTCCACTTTCCCTTCCCATTTATTTGACCACTCTGCCTTCAAGCACAGAATTGACACCTCTCGGAAATGACTTTAGCGGATTTCAAAATAAATCTTTGAATGGTCAGAATACATATGCATATAGCTATTCAGGATGTGTGACAAGGGCATTTAGTCACCAGCTCCCAAGAAAACTCGTACATATACAAATACGAGTGAATTTGTTGTATCCCGCTTTGCATGGCGTCGGAATTTGACTCTTTGTGTCCCGTAAATGCAATTTCCCAAAACCACACACCACACTTCAAAGCAAGAGAGCAGACAGGATGGGATCCAAAGATTTTATCCGCATTTGTCGTGTCATTCCCATTTGCTATTACTATTACTTTGCATATGCTCAACACTATACAAGGCAAGACCCACACATTGGACTGGGATGTGAATGAGATGATGATAATAATGATCCACTTCATTCAATGTTCAATGTATGCTCATTACTTTACATGATGTATTTCTGGGGGCTATACAGGACAACGACGGTTTCCTTCACTTCTATTGACGCGGAGCGGAATCCGAACAGGAAAGACTGCCACCTTTCAAAAACAGGAGTCAGGATGAAAAATAAAGGAATTAGAAATTAGAATTAGCATCCAGACGCCGTGGATAGGGTCCAAGGAAAAGTTGGGAGAAGAGGTAAATAAAACACCTGCCTTGTGCCTTGTAAGGTCCAAATGTGATTACAATGGCTGGGTGAGGTCTTGGAGGTGGAAGGAATGGAATGGAGGAGTGATTATGTTATGTTTGTTTGCAAAACTACACGATGAAAGTGGAGTCGTTCGTGAAAGGAGAGGATGCGGCGAGGAGAAGCTCATTTAAATTCTAGTGGAAGAAATTGGGAGGAGTGAGTGTAGTAGACCTCGTAGTAGTGAAAGCATTATCACAATTACAGGGACTTTGGATTCACAACTCCTTTCCTCTTGCCCTCCCCTCAACTCTCCATTCCATGGGCACGTTTAAAAGTATATTATTAATGTGATTTCAAAGTTAGTAAATAAGGACAATGATTTATACACGGGGAAGGAGGGGAGGGAAGTGGAGGCTGTGGTGGTGCCGGCCTGGAGGAGGACGACGGGAGACGCCGTCCCGCCTAATCTTTCCCTTTGCTTTTCTATGAATTATGATTATCAGAGAATTGTGGGCACATCTGACGCGCTCCCTTAACTCCCTCTCTCTCACGTCCCTTTCCACCCCCTCTGGACCCACCCAGCCGTCGTGTTAATTACTTTGATTAATTGAGAATGTCACCCAACCTCCGCTCCTCCAAACCAGACTAATCACTCAGGGCGACGACACGGATCCATGGGAATGGCTAGCTCTCCTCCTCCCATACTTTTGGCCCATGACTGGATAAAAGCATTTCACGAAGGACATTGGAGTTGCCCACAACTTCATTAATTGACTAATTCTCTGGATGGACTGACAAACGTGGAAGCATTTGTATCCCATTTGTAAGGATTTTGGCTAAAATTCAGTCCAGTGCACGTGCGTACTTAGTAAGTACGTTATATCAACTCATCTGTCAATTAAACCCTATTAATTAGTATGACACATTTTACATACATGGAATTGATAGCTGGATTTGGATTCAACTTTAGTTTCATTTGATGTCGGAATTTAACTACGACTGTAAACGGATTCATAGTACAATATTACATGTAGTTACGGGCTTTTATTCCCCATCAAATGTTTTGTTTGATCCATTGAATTCGGAGTTTCACTTCAGGCCCAGGCTATGCAAGACAAGGCGAGGAGGAGGCGGAGTTGGTTGCTGGAGTAGCTGGAATTGGGGCTGGGGAAGTTTGAAATGGAAGGGAGTAATTTGACGTGAGCTCCGCTCCAACTGTTTGTGTGCAATTTTGTATTTAGTTATGACGAGAGAAATGTTCTTCTGAAATTCCTTCCTGGAAAGTGAAACCCCTTTGCTAGGTGGGCTACGTAGGGTTGGGTATGTATTGATTAATGTTGGAGTCGAGGTAGGAGTCGTCGTGGAGGGAAGAGAGCAGAAAGCCTGAGCTGAGATTATACAAAATTATGATGAGACTTGTTTTTCGTTTGGCTGGATGCATATGGTAGGGGTGAGGAGAATGGAGGGAAAGAGCGGGAGATAGTTTCCGCTCCTGGCAGGGAAGGCAAGGCTATCCGTAGAAAAGGGTCCGGAGGACTGGAGGATCCTGGGTTCTCTGTGGATGGGATGCATACATTGAGATCTGAGTGACTGGATGGATGGATGAATAATAGGGTGATGGGGATAGGATGGTTGGAAGGAAAGGAGAGTGAAAAGCATGGAGGGAGGGAGCGGAAAGGAAAGTATTGATTTAGTGCAGGCAACAGCTCACAAATTGAAAACGATTAGAGAAACAAGAGCCCCCTTTCCCCTCTCCGTGCCCAAGACTACCCCTCAAACATCCATATCAGACTTCCGCTCTCCATCAAATCCTCATATTTTCAAACTCAACCAATACAAAATACACATCCATCCAAGCCCCTTCCTTCTTCTCCCTTCACAAAATACATCTGAGGAGCAAGCCAGCCAGCTTTCCCTTTCCCTTACCCGATTCCCATCAAAACTTTGTCTGAAGGTTTCTTATCAAACTATCCAACTACTGGGACAACGCCATCCATCCATCCATCTATCTATCTCATTGTCATCTTTCTCCTTCGTCTCCTCGCCCCATGGGCAACCCTAATTGTTTTTTTATTCTGTGCTCTACTTTCCTTTAGCTTCTCCGCCGCGGACTTTCATCCAATCAAAAGAAATCCAATCCCTAACCACGCTTCGATGACGACCATAAAAAGAGACATGGCAATTATGAAAGGAAACTTGGGGCAACTTGTTCTGGATCCTTGGATACAAAAAGGTGCGTGAGTTTCCCCCAGGGACAGCTATTATGGTTTCAATATGACTGAAGAGCAGACGGTAAACATTCTAATATGTATTTCCACAAAAAACCCACTGACTTTTACACCCTGGCATGTGTAGGAGTTCAAGTTTGATTTTGAAGGAATGATGAATTCCCGGATTACAGTGCTACTTGACTACAAAATTGAATGTTGAAGGAAGGGAATCCCGGAGCTGGGTGGATACATACATGGATGTGGGTGCTGGAGAAGTTGACGCCAAGGGATGTCTATCACACTTCGGGAGATGATATTTATTAATGGAGAGACGATAACTTCGCCATTACGTGTACCTCTCTCAACCCTGGCTGACGGGAGAAAGTTTTCCACGCGGCTTACTCCTCTTGAGTAATAAATTGCATGCCATATAGATCACGGCTTCGAATCAATTTTGATGGAAACACTTTCTCGGAAGCTGAGAGTCAGGGGCAGGAGTAGCTAACTCATTTTCTTTCCCAGAAAACGACCTGTCTGTCCCCCCACACCACAGAATGGATGGATGGAAAATGGAAACTGCATGTCTACTCGTAGTGACGGAACTAGCTAAGGATCTTCTGTTTGCTAGGATACCCTTAAGTGTGTAATCAGAGCTACCCTGTAAAGGGAAACACTAATTCTTCTACATTTTCTCATCATTTAAAGTGACGGGACCTGAGAAATTGTTTTTAAGCTCCCTTTCATAGGATACATGCAAATGCTCTCTGGCAGTCTGCCCATATTTGATGCTAAAGGGTTGCCAGCCCACAGAATAGCTCACTAAATTTCCCGTGCATTTATTTTCTGTTAAACGCATAAATCTTGAAGCAAAAACACAAGTGGTAATGGCTTCAATTTGTTAAACTTTGTTGTCAAACGGTAAGTGTGTATAGATGCATTGATGTTTTGGAATGACAAAATTTGATCTGTTGAGTGTAGTTGCTTACTGGGTGTAAAAAAATGGAACTTTGATATTTTAATTTGTTTCTTCGCTCATTTGAAGATCGGTAGACCCGCAAACCAAATTTAATAGTTGAACCTGATGACATTGTACAGAGGATTTACCTTATCTATCGACTGTCTGAGAAATTGTTTGACACTGTTTGCTTGATGTTATCATTAAACTTCAACGTTAACAATGATGATGCCCAATAACATGTACCGAGTCAAAATTGACTTTTGACTGAAAATTTTGTAATCGAATCCCAGGTATTCGCAAGAAAGTTTGCATTCTGGATGATAATGACAATATATAGTCATGGCGTTTGCAAATACAACGCTCTTTGTTTCAGCAAATACTATCAATTTCAATTCAATTTTGCTCGCCAAAATTGAACCGATTCCAGTTGAATTTACACTGTTTACATTAAAAAATTCTATCACATGACGTATAATTCCTGGATTGCGTAGAGTTCCAATCTTAAAAGGCAGAGGCGAGATCAAATCGAGATGAAGTACACAAACAGTAGAATTTAGAGCATAACGCAGCATAAAGCATGAAGAGCACTTATAATAGTAGATGAATAATGAAAATATATTTATTGATTTGCTGCAGTGCTATTTTACTCATTCTGTGATGTTACGAACATCCCACTTTGTAATTTGCTGCAGCAATTTGAAATTATACAACCAAATCTAAAAAAGTTCAGATTTGTAAATTCTATATACTTACTTCGTGCTAAGAAAAAACATGTGCCGACATGGAGGGGTGAGCGGATTTAATACCGGAAGTATCCTTTGACATCTCGGCTTGGCAATCTTGGTCAGGTTAGCTCTTCTCTTTCTGGGGACAGCACGTCCGTGCAAACAAGTCCCGGTGTGAGCGATGTGCTCGTGTCGTGATCCATTTTTGACCTACAAAACAGCATTTTCATTCACTTCCAATTTATATTCTCTCTTTCCAGTAATAGATTGACCAGAATCATCTAGAAATATTTCAGGAAAACAATAAATGAAAAGCCAATAAACTTCTACCCTTTGAGCTCATGCTGGATTTATTCTTTTCATCTAAATCTTATTTTGTCAGAATGAATATCACTTCAATATCCGATGCTCAGCTGCAAGATCAAATTGGACATGGTACACATACATACACAGAGTCAATGGCAAAGCAAGAGGTCGACGGAATTAGTTTCACTTTCGTGTCTTTCGGTCCGGTATCGAGGTTCCTTGACCCTTGAACTGAAACCTGTAATTAGTAACGCGTGTCTGTACTAAACATTCAATGTTTGTTTGTCTCTTTTTTCTTTCTTGGAATAATCTAACTTGCTAGCTAAGTTAACTCCACAAGATCCCGAGGAATTCAGTAATAATTTAGTAACATTGTTTAAATTAATGTGACTAAGAAACTTATAAACTTATGTATATGTATATATATAAACTAATAACGAAGGAGAAGCAAAGCAACTGATTGGGAAAGATCCGCGTACTCTCCAGCACAACTACTCATGTGCTGATACCCTGGACTGCTTTTTCCACACATCACCACTGAGTTTAATGTCTGTCCCGAGAAAAGGGTGAACATATCTGTAACAACAAACAACATAAAATGTTGTTTTGCTCCATTTAGCTATAACACTATTCCAATAAGAGCATGCTGTTTCCAAAAGCTACACAACCTCGACCTGTCCTCAAAGTTTAAAAAATGAAACCTGTCAAAACTACGGAGAAACAACAGGGAAGGAAGAAGTATTAGGCAGTAATCTATTTACAATAACTATGATATTAAAAAATACTACTTCAGCCGACGCGACGCTACGCAAATGTTGGCTCACATAATATCTGATACATTAAACACCATCTGTACCAGGAGTTGGAATCCAGCTGAAAAACTCTGAACTTGCTCGTATTTGCTAAACAGAGAGGGATCCAGCGAGCCAAGCAACCAGTAGTACTTGTGAAGTTGGCTTCAGCTTCCTCTGCAGTGCAAGATTCAAACACAAAATGAAAAACAAGCTTACATATAATATTTGCTATATAATGGATTCAACATAGCACAATGCACAATTCTTTTAAGAATCAGTCCAGATTTAAATATGGAAAAAAACAATTTCTAATGTTTGTTTCCTTACAAAGCTCTCAACAAGTGCTAGTGCTAGTAAGGTTCTTCTTTACCTTACATGCAAAACTGAGAACAAATAATATGTTAAACAAAAACATTTGTTTACCACCTTATACATGATCGCACAGTTACCACCTTACACAAATTCAAGATTTACTTTGATCTAAAGTTCTGGCTGTTAGTGTGTGCAACAACAATGTAGCTATATTTTGAAGTGCTGTGTAGTTTTATAATGCAATTTGATCGGAAGCTTAAAATTTCCCTTCGCTGAATAACTCTCCCTATCTTTATTTAGACTGATTACAATTCTACCCAGTATGTAAATCACATTGGCTGCAAATAAAGCATGAATGTGCATTTACTTGCCGGGATACTAGGGTATCATTACGTGCTTGCTGACTAAGATTGCTAGATAGCAACAAACAAGTGAGAAAATACAATTCTATAAATACTAATTTATTTGAAGTTGCATAAAAGATTGACGTTTTGTGATCAGATTTCAATCACTAAGTCAAACAAAATGTTTGAATAAAGAAATTGATCAAATAATTTTGACATGTGCGCAATTTATAGTTCGGCATTTGGTAAGCGTTATCAGTTATAAATGAATTACTTCAAAGAATTCAGAAAAGATTTCTAAAGATTGCAAATTATGCATGCTCTTGCCGTATTTTCTCTTCCCTACCCTGGCCCTGGCTGAATGAGCAGAGCCGCAAATCACAAATAAAGTACCAATAATATTTTGTTAGCCTCCATTCTACAACATGAGATACAACCCTTTTATTATGTTGACATAATTCCATTATTACTCTTTCTATTCTACAGACATCTTTAACGGAACCCGTTTACTACGCACACAAACGTAAATGACTACAAATTGAAGCCAAGCTCTGTTATTTTTTATTTGCTGAAATGCAAAGCAGCACATACAATTAAGGTGCCGGTTAATGAATGCGAGGCTTCAGCAAAAATAACGAGGAATGAAAAATGCTACTGAAGATGTGATGGCATACGATTCCACGCACATCTATTCAGTTCATCCTTTTACAATACATTTGAGCCAGACGGTACATAAACATAACTCCAACTAGATACTTGCTGATTTGTATTTTTGGTTTGGAATTTCAATGTCATATTGCACCGCCTCCTCCTCTTTCAATGGATCACCACTTAAGGATTTTGGATTCACTTCGCTTATTCTCCATGGGAGTGCGTATCGCTTCATGTCGTTGAATCCGTAGCCAAGTTTCTTCAGATTTTCATTCTGTAATAATTTTAGTCATAATAAAAATTTGTATCAAAATATCTTTAAAGTACACGTTGACACCAAAGCCAGATTTATCTAAAATTGGAAAATTTGCTTGCCTTCATGAGATATTCAATTCCTGGTAACAATCTTTGCTGACCCCTGCTGTCTTTGAGGATCAAATGAGTTGGAGGAACTGACCTTTTCCCTGTGACCCATTCTCTCGTGAAAGTGATCTGAAAGAAATAATAAATTTTTGCTTTCGGAAAAACTTTCAAAGAATAAAGAATTATTTTACCTGTGCTAGTACTGTGAGAAAAGTAAGTTGAACCAAGACGATGACCAACAAAAGACGCTTCATTTTTCCAAATTCAAAAATATTTACAAGATATTTTAGAAAGGGAGTAATGTTGGGACACAGTGCGCTTGGGGACAATTGCAGAACTGCGACTGGTGTTGGGACTCTTCAACAAAATTGTATTTATAGTGAGTGGCTCTGTTGGATTATGAAATTTAGATCAGCGATTCCCATTTGCGAAATTGAAGACAAGCTCAAGAATTATTCAATAATTCTCCAAAGGCCAAACAGATATTCACTCCTACAGATGTCATTTTGATATTCGCAACTTCTCAACTCAATTCCTTTGATCTCATCCCCTGTTTTCTCCCGAGGGATTTATTTTCAAAATAATTCAACTCCAGTTTGTCATGCTGAGCTGAATCAGGTTGTCAAGAGTCTTCCGCTTGGTGTACGGTTTACTGAAGATCCTCTGCGGAATAAATGAATTGACGTCTTTTCATACAAAATAAACCCAAGGGTGGAAGTATGAGGTCCATATGAATTAATCCGAGCGCAAGTACACGAGGGCACAAGGATCACGGAATCGTCATTTTGAAATGGATTTATTTACAGTCAGATACATTGAAAATAACTTGAGGGTTTTCAGCCATGCTGAAGGTAGTCGAACTTGATCCCACGCTCGGGATCTAATCTTCATGTAATTACAAAGCAATTAACTTGAAGTGCTTCTTAGCTCTGAAATGACACGATTTGTAAAATCCGTTTTTACGTGCGTTTGCATTGCATACGATGGTTAATATATTTGGGGTTAGCTTATAGTGTTCCAATATTAAAATATTGCACTTGATCGATTATTCTTGACGTTGTACACATCTGCTTTCACATTTATATTTGTTAGCAATTTTACAAGATAATAACAACCATGAGAGGCAATTAAAACGTTAATTCAAACAATGTTGTTCCTTTGCTTGTGTTCCCCGATCGTCAATAATATAATCCGAGCCACTAGTGACCGTGTTGATTAAGGCTTGATATTCAATGAGAATTGCAAGGCAGCGAATTGGCACGTGTAAAATGAATTAGAGCGTTAAAGGTTTGGTTACGATACGCAAGATCAAAACATAAGGAAATGAATCAAAATGGACCACGCATTTTAGATTGCTGATAATGAGGATGAGATAAATACGAAGGATGAAACCTTTGCGTGGGAGCATGCGGCCGGTACAAATTGCTCTTTCAAGAAATGTGTCAACTCTACCAAAACAATAATAATTTTTATTATCACCTTGAATGACTCCACATTCCATTTGAAAGAATTTTGATTGCATTATTATGACAACCAAGCAGAAGACTTACTGCTTGCGCCAAATGCAATAAAATTTTACGCCAATTTTAGGTATATGTCGCCCTGCCCTCTTGCGCCGACGTCATTTTACGATTGCGTCACAACGTGAAATCAAAACTTGAGCACGAGGTAACACCGCTCAACTCAACTCAATCATACATACACCTTCGCCGTAAAACGAAGTTGGGTGACGGAAAATTTTAATTTTTATGCAAACTTTTATTTGGGAACTCAAAACTGCCTATACTATCAAATAAACATTATTGGAGAGAATAAAACCCGAGTCAGGTTATTTTCGTCATAATAGTGACCAAGTATATAGTGAAGCCACTTCACAACTGTGACCTGTCTGGAGTCTTGGATTTACAAATAATATATTCGAAGCCATGTCCCATAATTACCCCCAGCGTGTGCCGGTTTTGAAATCCATGCCAAGTAAGGGCAGTCTATTTGCCTACAACCGGCTATCTGACGAAGATCTGAAGGACATTTTTGAATGGGTCGACACGATTCCATTTAGTCGGTCAAGGAAGAACATTGCAATGAACTTTGCTGACGGAAGTAAGAACCAAATCACCAAATGATCTAAACTTTAAAAAAAATCAATACAAAATTATAAAATTTCATTTAATAGTTTTATTTGGGGAAGCAATTCATCACTTTTATCCAAAGATGATCGATTTGAGGAACTACTCCGCTGCATGTTCTTTTGAGAGACGGAAGAACAACTGGGACACATTGAAAAGTAAAGTATTTGGAAAAATTCGGCTAAACCTACCAGAGCAACACATTAAGGACATTTGTGAAGGGAAAAAAGGAGCTATAGAGGCGGTAGTGAAACACATTTTTAATGTAGTGTAATCCAACTTAATAGTTACTAATCACTACCCAACAATTTCACAGGCGCTCAAGAAATTGTATAATCTCGTTCAAAAGCACACAGATCAAAAGTCCGACACAGATCTTGGCGCTGGTGACAGCATTATTTTGCCAATTGAAGGAAGTGAAAACGCTGGTTTGGTCCCAGAAGTCTCAGTGAGTGGCGGCGGAAATTCTCTTACTTTCCAACAAGAGCTACTTGAAAAAGACAAAATCATTGATGATCTAAAGACTACAGTATCAGAACTTCAGGCTAAGGTATGCACTTTGCTCGTAAGCATTCTAACATATGTTTACGCTTGTTCTCAGTATTTGCTCTTGATTTGCAGTTGGAACGATATGAGACGTTGGTTATGTTGAAGGACATTAAGTTGGAAGAGATGGCTGTTGCAACCATCGAAGATAGTCAAAATTCGCAAGATGGTGACGTGATGGACGATGGCACCAATCTGATTGACTGAAATTAAAGAATTCTCTGCGGATACTTTTACTCCTACTATGATTTGTTGTAAAAAGTTATGAGACCAGCGTGGTTTGAGTGTGCTTAAAATTGTAAAGACAAGAAACGATTGACGAGTTTGAAACAAAGCATGACTATTCGAAAATAAAACTTGTCAGATCTTTTACTGAACTGAATGGTTTGTAATTTTTAATTAATTACTACTTCTGCAATCCGAGAAATTATTTTATAATTATCTATTTCATAAACTAAACTTATGAAATACAGTAACCGAAACTTGACTATGAAGGCTAGAAGCAGCAGACACCTGTTCACTGTTGCTAGTATAAATGTGAATTAAATAAGCTTATAAAAATAAACATTTTGAAATACAGTTTCTCAAATTGAAACACAATTTGTATTTAAACAAAGTAATTTCATAGTTCTAAAGGAATTGTTTTAAAATTATATATGCGCTACCCTGAAGGTCCGATGATAGTGGTTGTGGTTATCTAGTAACGTTCAATATCCATTTTCTAAGGGTAGGGTACATAATGCAGAAAGTTGTGCAATTTTTACACATTTAAGAAAACCTGTTACTTGATTCTGCAACATTGTAAACTTTATTCTCATTTTAACGTATTGACTTCCACTTCCCTTAATTCTAATCTAAGGCGAAGCAGAAACACCTCAATAGTAGGAAATTGTTCTTCACTTCTGGTCCATTCTGGAAGCTGGAAAACGGATGAAATGAGCCTGTCTGCCCTCCACCGGTATAAAGCAGAAACCGAATCCGAAATTCAGTCACCCCTCCAAAGAGTGCCCAGATGGAAGAAGGATTTATAGAATGACATTGCTACTGGAATTTGGTTGGTCAACCCTTCCCAGGCAGAATTGGATGATGAGCAAACAGTGAGATTAATTGGCAAGTACAAATGAGATGGGGTGAACCCGGTTAAAAGAAATGGAAATGTTGACAAAGTAGAGAGCCTATGGATTTAAAATTGATTGTATTGTATTGTGGCTGCTGGGACGAGTGATGGAGAAGGATCGTGTAGATTTGAAAAGGTATTGGTGTTTAGAAGGTGAAATGGAAGTTTAAGGTTGAGGGTTATGGAGACAAATCCAAACTAGTCAGGACCAAATCACGTACGTTACCCACTTTGTTCGCCCTATTTATTTATTCCTTCGCTCAGGATTTTTATGAGGATTCCATTCCAGTCCGTCCTTTTACACAACATCCATGTAATTCATTCAATTTGATGGTATTTCTCCCTTTACATCACATCCAAGTAAGCACGGCTCAGCTCTTCTTTCATTATCCCGTCCGTCTCTCTCTCATATTCTACGACCTTTCCATCCACTCCATTTAACCTTTGTAGTTGTCCTAAAACTTATCCAACCAGTTGTATCTGTATGCTATTGCTGGGAAAGTTTTGATGGAATGTGTCGTTTACACTAGGATTCATTTCCTTCCTTCTGCTCACCGAATCTTCACTATCTGCAAACATTTTACGCAAAATATGGAGGAAGACTACGAGCTTTATTTATTTATTCATTGTACTGTGTTTCCTGATTGAATTGAAAGGGCAATTCGTAAATAAAAGGTGAATGAAACCCTTTTAATTCCCATTTAAATTTTTTGTGAAGAACGACAAAAGGTATCAAATTTGATATGAGCTCATACTATGTATGTAATTTCTGCGCAAAGAGAGTTGAATAGAATTTGATTGTTGCCTGCCGAAGTGGCTCATATTTATACAGTCGACTGCACTCATGGATCCACTGCTTGTGTATTTACTTATGGATCCGTGCAATGACACTTTAGTGTCAAGGAAAAACTTTGAAGTCCGAATGGGAACGGAATCCGGGGGACGACGACGGTTGACTCCCAGGGATTGAATGGCAGCCAACACCGCTCTACTGTGAAATTGCTCTTTTGACTTCAGACCCAGGCGTCTTTTCTTCCCTACGTTGTGTTAGCTCCTGGCTTGTGCTCTTATTGTCCGCTAAAAATGTCATTATATGCCACTAAACCTTTTCATGAACCGCTCATTATATCAGCTGCTCCTTTTCATCCCTGTATTCCATCCATTGCAAAACTCCTCATTTCTTCCACCGATTACATCCATTCAAATCTCCGTCCGTCCATCTCATTCCAGGCAACCAACTTTAAATCCAAATAATATATTCCCAACGACCTAACTGTCAAATTGGAAAATAAAATCCATCCGGATATCAGTGTCATATGAAATACATACGTGGAAATGAATTAATTCATAACGCTCTCCCCTCTTTCCGCATTACTGACCATGAAATATTATTAATACATTAAGGCTTCATGGACATTACAATTAATACAATTTTCTTTTTTTTTAATATGACAAGAAATATTAAAATTATGAATAATACTGGCCTTGTGAAGCTATAGGCTGATATACAATTTCTGATGATGTTATAAAGTACTGGAGTGTGAGTAAATACCCAATTGTATTTCATCTATTCCTAAAATTGAGAAAAAGAGAGGGAAAAAATTGTATAAAGAAGAATTTATTCTCCAAAGGAAACAATTCCACACGGGCCAGAAAAGCACGAGAGTTTTATGTATGGGAAACTGAAAAGGGCGAAATTTGAAAAGAGCCCGTAAGCGTGTCAATTGATTGGATGTTTTTAGGAGTCCATTGAGGCGGAAAGTTGTTGTATTCTTTCCGGCGCTAAATGCTTTGAAGGTGTTATGTTTCTCTGTCACATTTGGAGTTGAAGAAGGATCGTTGACTTTGACTTTGGCTATTTCTCAACCTTAGTCAATGCACCAGATGGCTTCTCTCCATATTTTGGCTTTTCGAAGGTTAAAAACCGTCCGCCGTGAGGATATATATTATTACGGGGACTCGTGGACATGAAGGGCGGGGGGATCGTATTCTTCATTCAGTGGATATGAATGAGTGGATTCACTCCTGCCGAGTGACTCCGCTTTTGATATTTATTATTGGAAGGAAGTCGTTTTTGGGAAATGAATGGGTAAATTTGTAAAGCTGGCAAATTTGGCTGGGTTTTTGGAAGGTGTCTGTCGTCCATTCCGAACGGAGAAAGGACTAGATAAAAGAGCCCATTGAAAGTCCATGTGAAGCTGTAAAGGAGATAAGCCTAATTGCAAGGAGCGACGTTGTGGGTGAGAAAATGGAGTTTGGAGAGTTGGTCATATCTCCATAATGAGATTGTTTGCGGTGTTCCAAATCGGCTCTTATCATTCGTTTAATCCTGAATATCCGGGTTTTAGTGTCCTGTTTTCTCTCTCTCTCTCTCTCTCCGCTCCTAAACCCTTTATTCTCTAAAATGGAACTTTATCAGCACTCCTCATCTCCACTCCTCCTCCTTCACTCCAATTCCAATCTCTCCATCCCATAGACATTTTTGGTGTTCTACCCCTTTCCAACCGTCGGTCACGCTTTCCCCCACTGAACACAAATTATTATTGCCCTTTCTCCATGACTGACATTGTGGTCCATAAAACATTCAGTGCGGTTATCTTCCACTTCATAGCCACCTATTCATTTCCTCCTCCTGGATAGAATTCTAGTCCAATAATTGCTCATCATTCTGGTATGGTGGAACACTGAACCTCAATCCTACATCCCATCCAAATTGGGATCCAGGAAATTAAATACTCGTAAAAAGGAACCATTAAACTCCCACGAATGTTCAAGCCATGCCAATTCCGGCGGTTTTATACTGATCCCCGGGCTTTACGGAAATGTTCAGGAATCATACTATCCAAACTATCAAGGAAACAAAGGAACACTTTACGGCAAAATTAATGTTAAGTGTAGAAACAACACAGCGTCATAAAAGGTAATTTAAAATGCTAGCAAAGTATAATAAAAATATTTTGATTGAAATTGGGTTTTGAACACTGGGCGGGAGATTAATATTCATGAACCAATTTTGTATTGCAAGTTGAGAATCATTTACAGGGAGGCTTACAAGTTATCCCAGTCCGTGATTTCCCTGAATACAATGGGACACACTCCGGTGTATTAAGTTACAGATAGTAAATCAGTTGGAGGATGTTCCCCGATCCACTCAACTTGGCATCCACGTGCCGGCTAAATGCAGTAAAGTCACTCGAAAAAATACAAATGACATAATGGATTAACCTCAACGGGGGTGTTTCTGCTCGGGAATTAATGTTGTTTTGAAATCGACAAATTTAGTTACTCTTTTGCGGCATATGTAATTTTATTAGATATTTGAAGAAAAAGAATCTTGCAAATGTATATGAAACCAAACAAACGTAAGAAGAATTGATTTGAAAAAAAAATTGAACCTCCTGAATTTAATAAAGTAAATAGTACATCTAATATAAATATACAAATATATACTATTTGCAGCCAGTAACTTATATTTTAATAAATATTGTGTTGGAATCAAAAAATGCCCACAGGATATCCTGGGTTCATTCAAAGGCATTTTGTGCTTGGAGTCAATACAGTAGGAAAATTTAATAGAGGGAATGAAAAGGCTCCCCGTGGAGGGACTTGGAATAAATGGAATGATTTGAGTAATACGGTAAGGGTCCTCCCAAAGGGCTCCATTACAGAACACCACCTTCTTTCTTAGCCTTTTGTCCGCGTCACCTCATTGCCTAGTATTTGGGGATCCCGGCTCCTTGGGTGTAAGGTACAATTTGTCAAGCAGATTAGAGTCGGACAAAGACCCATTTTCCAAACTCCATCTTTAGAGGACAAACTCATTGGCTGTGGCAGTGATGGATCACTTTTTCCATCCCTACCATGCATTTACCAAGTAATTTATTTCATTTCCTCAATCATACCTTCATATCCGAAATCGGAGCTTTATCATATCCACAGACACTTCATTCCTAGCCCAAGTGGGACTTCCAATCTAATTGTAAAAGAAAATGAAATATTTTAACACTTCAGTTCCTTGGGGTTCCTAATATAAAGGAGCGGAGCTATAATGCAATATGCCGTATGTTGGCAGGGAGTTTCCTTTCCCGTCTGGGGAGAGGAAAATTGAGAATTTTTATCCGTCGTGTGCACACGGGAATTCCTCCTATGAAAAAAATTGAGTAATGTAATGCTGATATGCATAACTAGAAAAATGAGTGGGAGCAGCTGCGAAACAAAAAGTGAAAATGGGCTAGGAAAGCTCTCATATTAGGCTCCGGCTTTTCCTGTAGTCATTTTCCATAATGATGACTAATTTCATTGAATAATAATTCTCACAAGTTTTTCTTCGCATCCCTTTCTGTTGGAAACTTGTAGTAGTAATCTTACACAATTTTTACTTTTATTTTAGTCATTCATAACGCCGTGTGTAGTGTTTATTGAAGCTTAAATAACAATATCAAAGAAATTACGGTTTTCTTAGAACTTAAACATTATACGTGATGAAAATCCCAATTCAAAAATGTTACAATCTTAATTACTTTAATAATTTTACTACCATGGCGAGAATTAAGGATATGGACCTTCTGGAAAAAGTCCAATTTAGTGTAAAATCTATTAAAATGAGTGATTTGACTGGGCTGGGAAGTGAATACTTATGATTGAAATAGTAGGTGTTGGGTTGGAAGTTGAGCCTATGTGATGGAAGTCGTCGTAGTAGACAAGTGGAAAATGTGTGTGTAGTCGTATTGCTGGGCTGGGTTCCTTTCCTTCCTTCCGTTTGATGTTCAGGAGATGAGAATGGGTGAGGAGATGAGATTGGAGGAGAAAAAATGATGATGAGGGTTGGGATTTGTCGAGAAAATGTCTATTTGTACAAATGCTTGTAAGGGAAAAGGCATAGAACTCGTTTTGCCAACTCCACTCCAACACCCACTGTTTGTTGTTTCTAACTAGTAATACGAAATATTCCAGACTTCCCCATGATGGATTATCCCTATTTATACAAACTGCTGAGAACTTGAGACTCATTTGTCTCGCCTTCCATGTAGTGGGGAAGGGAGGCGAAAGTGGAAGGGCATCTCGGAGCCAAGCCATGCCAGCCAAGGGAGTCTCTATGCAAATCTGTATCACTTACATTACATTACATCCATGCATTAGCCTCCATCCCAAAACTCCGAGTCTCATACTTTCACTCAGGAAATCACTCTCCCGCCTTTCCCTCCATTCCCCACCGAAACCTCCTAATTAGGAATCAGCCTCAATCCTCCTCTCTCCAACCACCTTCATAATACCCAAATGCATACCCCTCCACAATACCTGTCCCCCCACTCTTGTAAACAAGAGCATTAGCTCGCATTAATTTCTTAAGGACATTTCCCGCTCCTCTGGATCCTAAAATCTCACCACCAAGGCATTTCCCTCTCCTTGTTTTTATAAACTTCATTCCACTGCCGTTGCCGTCCCTATTTCATTTATTCACCGCCTTCCTCAAATAATTGAAATCCGTTCTCCAACCCAAAAACCAATTTGTATTTATGTTGTCTTTGAGAGAAACTTATTATGCATTTCAAACAAATTGAAATCTCGTATAAACCGAGCGGGATTTGAGAATGCAGATAGGCAAATTAGTTTCCTTTTCCTTCAATGGGTGGGTTGGATCTGTTTTCCATTAATTTTATTAAATATTTTTAAATGTGCTGCGGGTTGAATATGGAATCAAAATGTTTGGAGTGGAATTCTGCTACCTGAAGGATTATGATGGTAGAAAAAATAGAGGGGAGATTCGTTTTTTATTCTCACGGCTTCTTTTGTGTATATAATTGCTGGATTTCAAGGAAGGGACAAGTCCATTTAGTTTAATACAAGGAGCGGAATAAATAAATGGAATGGGGGATAATGAAGTGAGAGGAGAATTGGATGTGATGCGGAAGATGCCCTTGCATGTAATAATAGTTGATGATGCAAGGAAGCCTGCTCCCAAAACTGTGGGGTGGATTAGAGAAGGGCCTAATAAAATTCCTGGAGAAGAAAGGGATGAATATGACGGGGACGACGGAGGATGTGAAATAATAAATAGGAATCGGAGGCTTCAGAGTTCCCTGCACAGAAGTTTACCTACTAATAATATGCTAAGGCTCAGTGTCACAGGAGGCACTTATTTAGGAGGACGATTAGTCAGACTTTGGTTTTGGAGTGTGAGATGAGGCCGTGTTGTTATTGTTATAGAGGGATTGTGAAAGGAGTTAGTGGAAGGTCCATGAATGACTTTATGACGACTGAATGAATTGAAAATGGACAGGAAATAGGACTCTGTAGAAGCATTCAGGGGATTTTCATAAACCGTTTTACGGCATTATTGTTCAAGGTGTGAAGGTTCACTAAAGCCAACTAAATTCAAGTGTTGTACCGATATCCGATACTTTCGTCCCTCTAACTAGGCCACCTTTCCTTCCTCCATTCCCATTGTTGTCCTCCCAAATACTTCCCTTCAACCGCCACTAAATAGTCTTCCCCAGACTGCTTGGCACCACTCAATCTCACATCCATCCATCCCTACTACTATTTGCCGTCACTTTCCAAGAATAATCTTTCTATAGTCTATTGAATGCCGACTCATAATATATTTCGAGTCTCCCTCAAAATAATTACTAGTAATTCATGTACTACAACATGAATAATATATTTGATGTGAAGGGCAAATGTATTCTAATTCTAATCAAGGGCATGGAAGAAAACCAAATTTTATTGGTAACTGCTACTAATTTAGTAGTTGCCATACATGACACAGTATACAATTATACATCTTTTAAGTTAACTAATTCAGGTTTAAAAATAAACGGTGCTATACTTGCAATTACTTGCAAGAATAGCATGCTGATGAAATAGTAATTACTAATTGTAGAAAGTCTGCATGAAATATAATTTAGAAAAAATATTTGATAATGTCTAGCTAAAATCAACTAAACAGTTTAGTTAGCTTTAGCCATTGACATTGAAAACTAGAAATTTGGTTTGCACTGAACCTTTTAAAGTGGATAATGTATTGGAATGGATTTTCATGAATGGAGTAGTAAAGGGGCTTCCTGCTCATTGTCACAAAGCTAGGATGGACAGAGAGGCGGGCTAATATCCGGTGTTATTTTGTCGTAGAAGCCTTACTATACGTTTGCATTGCACGTACATGGATTTGAGAGTCAAAACGTCACTTTCCTTTGGTGAAATGAATGAAGTGTCATTGAGACCGGTGGAAAGTCACCTGGGAACACCTTTGAGGAACACCAAATGACCCTTTTATAACCCTACTTCCTTGCTCCATGTACAGTGGTCGATTATACTCGGCAGGTAATGTTATACTGTACGTTTATTTTACACCTTAACTCACGCACTTACATACTTCGTTTACGATTTTCAAAGCTAAGCCATGGATGACTCGTACCGCCCTTGCTCTCTCATCAATGAACTCCAATTCCTTTAATCTTCCTTACCTTCCTCCAAGCACATCTCCAAAGGATAATCGGTTCCAATTACTTAATCCACATTATTTCCCAGGAAATCCTTCCAACGGTTCGAATTTTGAAATATTTCCAATAAAATTACATATTTTTCAAGTTGCTCACTGCAGTGTTAGCCAATAGATTTTTTAAATTTGGCCAAGCCAACCATTTCGAAGTATTTTCAATGTAATCCAAATCAATTACAATCCTAGTACANGCCAAGCCAACCATTTCGAAGTATTTTCAATGTAATCCAAATCAATTACAATCCTAGTACAATAGACAAAACAGGTCTCCTATTCCAAAAAGCTTTAAAGGGACCGGATGCAAAATGATGTAACTGACTCTTTTGGTCGGTGGATTTCTTAGTGGGTAGGTAGGTAACCTAACCTATGAAGTCAGTCAATGGGGATAGGTCTTTTGTCGCCCAAGAGGAATTGAATGGAAGTGTAAGTTTCCAATGGTATTGAGAAATTTTTGAATGAACTCCAACCTCCTTGACTGGACGAAGGATGAACGTTAATGGAGTGTGAGTTCATGAGGTCAAGCCCAGTCCATGTAGCAAGCAGGAGCAGGTAAAGTCGGTAGCAAAGGCGACAAGGTTTACTCACAACGTAAGACCCAAGAATTTATGAATGAAACGGAAGAAGGTGGGTTCCAAAGAGCCCCGATCACTGTCAAATTTATAGTAAAGGAATGGAAGGTGAGTGAATGAGGTTGACCCGACATGGACATTTCTTTCTCCATTCATTCATAAAACTCAACATCCAGAGTCAAGTGGTCGGCCACGATTTTTTGGTTCAGCGCCAAGCAGTCTCGGCCGGCCAGTCTTGAACGGCCGGAAGAATTCTCTAATTTCCAAAGAATTAGCTTGTAAAATGCACACCTGTGCCTTCGTCCTTCCTTTTCTCCTCCATCGGCTTCTTTTAAAAAGTTAACCGACAGCTTGGAAAGGAACTGCCATGCATTGCATTCCCCGTGCATTTTAACATGTCATGCTCAGAAGATTATGTACGTCCACTTCCTTTTTGATTCAAAACAACCGTCACCGCCCACATTTCCCTTATTTAAAAGAGCTAAACTCGCCAACATTCCATATTTTATACCATTAAGTATTTATCAACTAAAAATGCTGAGGAAATATTGAGAAG
>JAAXYW010001254.1:0-23367 GCA_036851895.1 Orthonychiurus folsomi
AGAGCTCAGATAAAGCAGCAGACAACATTTTAAATTGCGTCGGGAAGTCTGATCATTTTCATGATCCAGATTAAATACAGAATTGCGTAAATGATTTCAAATGACTTGCACTTGAAAAATTAACCCAAAACTCATCTAATTGGGCAACAATTCTTTTTGTTTAGATTAGCACACTTTAAAATGTTGATCAAACCACATTCATCAACCAACATTTTACTATACCCGAAACCCGAGACTCTACCCGTCGCGTCTTAATAATTGAGGTATTGAGGAGCTCTTGTTCCAGCCTGTTAATCCCGTCAGTCAACGCAGTTTCGTAGTATCTCCAGGTTTCTAAAACTTCCAAACTTTGCATACTAGCATCAATTGACATTTTGCAAAATGTTACTGGGTAGTGCGGAATACCTATTCTGAAATTGTGACTTAAAATGAAGTTCAACTTCGCCATCGAAATTTCGTTTTATTAGGGTGCCGGTCGCTTGTGCTGTGCATAAACCACGCACACAGGCAGGCGGCAAGTTCCAGCCCCGAAAAGTAGAATGTTCAAACATTTTATTTGGAGGGACAAGGGAGAATAGTTCCGAGAACCTGATAGAGAAGAGGGAATTATCCACATTTTCACAATTTGTGTTTGCTTTTGAAGAGTTTTCATAACACTGATAACGCATAATGTCTTCGTTCTTGAAATCCGTCGGTCAATTAAATCGGAATGGTAGAGGCCGGGGCAATACCTCGAATTTGGATAATTTGAAAAAAGTAAGGCATTCTATTCAAGTTGGAAAAAGTGTTGCTAAAGTTCGATGGCTCGAATCCCAAACCCCATTGTTAGTGCCAGGTGCTAGTACAACTGAATATTTTGTAACTGGATCGAGTGGCTCAAAGGTTAGCGGAATTCATATTTCTTAGGTGCAAAAGCCGCAATTATTCTATACTTTAACTTCTTGATTTTGCAATGCAATTATTTAAGTTTTTATCTTCACCAAGCTTTCAATTTGTAATAGCAAAATGAAGTATCATTGTGGCAATTGAATGTGACGAGGTCAAGAGAGGAAGTCAAAACGGATATTCAAGTTGTCCACAGATATCCAATTAATGGGAGTATTACGGACCTCGTGGTAAGACAAAAATTAGGGCTGTGTTTTTTGAAGGATTCGATTGGGTAATAAATCCGCTTCTTGTACATTTAGGCTATTAGTGAAGACAGTTTTGCACTGACAACTTCGGAAGGAGCGATTTCAGTATTTAAAATAATCCAAAGTCATTCCATTGAAAACTGCGCCGCCGAGGGTTTAATGATGCAGATCGAGTTACTGTATTCTAAACCACTGTTTTCTTATCGGTAACTCATTTCTTAAACCATTAAGCAGGTCTCGCACTGTGAAACCGTTTTAATATTGCTTATCTGCAATTTAGAAAAGGAATTTCACATTGTCCAGCAACTAGTCTTACGATTTCTGGAATTTCAATGTCAACTGTTGGGGAAGATGGGTCTATATATGAACTTTCCCTTGCTACCGGGGATGTTGCACAAGCCTTAGGTAACAGGATCAGTTTTCCAATTTTATTATTACGCACGGAACGAAGAATTCAGTATATTTTGATTATTGAAGACGCGGACGGCAACTTCCACGCTATCACACACGCCGTAAAGTTAAATTTATAACTCGAAGGATTTTAAGTCAATTGATAAGTTAAAATTATAGTTCATAAAGTCATTTAAAAAGCTGGAAGGCAACAAGCACTACAATATTTTTGATAATATAATTATTGATTAAATGATACGTAGATTTGAGTGTTTTTTTCTTTTGAATTTTAGAAAATGTGGACCCTCTGAGTCTTCACACAGTGGAATATGTAGGCCGCTCTAATATCGCTTGCGGGAACGGTGGAGGTCAAGTTAAAATCTTTGACCTGCGAACTCATACTCCAAAAGTCCCTACTCAAGTTCTGAATCATTTAAGCGAATTGTCTTCCGCCATCAGTATTGCTCAACACCCAACCCAGAGCTACGTCATTGTAGTTGGCTATCAGTCTGGTAGCATGGATTTGTGGGATATCAGACAAAGTTCAAATATGGAACCAACTGCCAACCTGCCTTCAGAGGACGGAGGTGTCAGTGAAATTTATTTTCATGAGCTCAACCCAGACAATTTCTTAACTTGCTCTCAAAGTGGGGAAATGAACCATTGGTTTCCTTCAGAAGCAGACGGCGATTTGGATTTAGTGCAAAGTAATGCAGTTTTACATTATTTTATTTTATATTTATTATATTATATTTTAAGAATTACCAATGGACAAATATCTAACCTCCTCAGGATTGGTGAGGCATCTCTAAAACAAAGTGTTTTATTTCCTGCAGGGAATGACTATAACATGGACCTGAACATCGAATTCATGAAACATGGGTTATCCGTGAAAAGCTTGTATTCCTCGTCTTTTCCTCTCAACTCAATGAACTTGTCCAGACGAAATACTTTACTTTGTGGAGGTGATAGTGGAATTGTGTTTTGCAGTGAGTTAGCTTTGTGAATCAATTTTAATTCTGCTGCGCTATTCACTCATTCTGCACTGTTTTGTAATATAATTGAATAAACCCAGTCTATCCTTATACTTTTGTGGAGATGACAGTGGAATTGTGTTTTGCAGTGAGGTAGGTTTGTGAATCAATTTTAATTAAGTTGCGCTATTCACTCATTCTGCGCTGTTTTGTATATAATTGAATAACAGTCTACCCAGTTCTTTCAAACCTTAACTTCACTCCCTCTCTGCACTGTTGTGCATGCTGACAGGTTCACGTTTCGCACTTTACCATTGTCTACATAAGATGGATAAAAAATAACAAAGCTCGTAAATAAAATCGCTTGATATCACTTTCAGATTGTTTTAAATACTACAAACTTTAAAATTGGGAAAGGCATGGGTACTCTTGATTTCCAAATGTCATGAACTACGAATCCCTAACATTTAGAATTGTCACGTAAACCAATATTAGTAATGAACAGTATCAACAAAGATTCACACCATCTAAATGAGTCTTCATATAGCAGGAGAAGGAATTGAATTGCGTCCACTAAGCTCTAAAATTTCACTCCAATTTTGAAAACAGCAGTGCGTCAAGTGAAGTTAGAAAAATGGTATTGGTAATTCCTATTTTGAAAGCTAATGTGCGCTACACTAGTATTTTTGTGTTTTTGATTTTATTGTATTAAAAATAGGATTTAACTAACACCAAGCCGGACAAGTCTGAAAATACCCGCGAAGCTCCGGAGACTGATTACGAGCCCGGCGAGAGTTCTCAGCCCCATGTTGCTAGTCCCATATTTCAGTCTAATGAAGAAAATAGCTCTGTTCATGCCACATCTGATATAGTCTCAATGCAAACTTTATCATCAAGTACACCCCAAGACGGATCGACAGTATATAATAATCCGGAAGAAATAGACGGTTAGTTGAAAACCAACCATGTACAAAATGTATTGTAGCAATCAGTAAGTACATCAGGCAATAAAGTAAATTGACGTTACATTGCAGAGTCCAACGAATACGGAATCAGAAAAATCAGTGATCTTTTTCAACATGGTTGGATTCTCAACCGAAAAAAGTCGTTCCAAGTTATGCCAATGGAGGCTGGTCAAAATGAAAAGGGACAGAGTAGGAAGATAAAGAAGCGGGCAGAACAATCGAAGAAGAACCCTCCAAAGGAAGAACACTACGATGTGGAGCCTGCTGCATATTCGAGAAGTAAAGGGAAACCAATAAAGGTCAACCGCCCAAATCAGGAACAGCAAACACCAACCCCGAAGCCGTCAAGGGAAGAAGAACACTACGATGTGGAACCTGCTGCATATTCAAGAAGTAAATCAAAACCAATACAGCTCAACCACCCAAACCAGGAACAGCAAACACCAACTCCAGGAAACAGCGCGCAGCATTCCGCCATAATTAAACCTCCTGGCTACAAAACTCCAATTTTAGTAGTAGTAGAACCTGACAAACCCGGAATACCAGACAGCGTGGCAAGAAGAAAAACTAAAATGAACATGCTAACAAAGCTATTGTCATTCGGAAAGAGTAACCAAGTTGCGGATAATCCAAATAAAAAGAAAGTAGTAAAAGTAGGACCCCAGCCTGCCCCAAAAGTGAAAGAGCCAAAAATTAAAATCACCGATGGAGGGGTTCCAGTGGCACAGCATAAAACCAAATCAACCAAAACACGAACCAAAGTTGACGATAAACTAGAGGAAATTAGGCAGCAGGAACTTAAAAAGGGAATGAGAATAAAACATCCTCATCACACAATTGTAGATATAGAAGACAGTGCTAGCTCTATTCCTGCTAGTAGGAAACATGCGAGGCCTGGACACACGAACAAATATAGAGCAAGAAGAAATTGGAAAAAACTTTATGCTGGTGTGAGGAAACAAATTAAACAGAAAAAGCCTACAGCACAGAGCGCTTCGACGGAAGATTCTGGGAAAGGAGTTCTTGGAAAAGTTATGGGTTTTTTTAAGGCGGATGATTCTGCAACTGATCGACATAGCAGTGACGAAGAGTATGCCAAACAACTTAACAAATATGGTCGGAAGAGGGGGAAGAAATACTCAACTATTTCTGTGGATCGCGATCGGACTAAAAAAGAAAATTACAAACCTGCCAAAAATGTAGCGTTACACAGAATCGGTCAATCACTTCAAAAAGCAGATTCGAGCAAAACAGATGATCCCTCAAAATTTGATGTGAATACTGATTATAAAACTTGGCAAAAAGATGCACACTCACAATTGCCTAGCAGAGCTGGTAACTTCGTACTGGCCGTTCAAAAAATGTATCCGTACGTTAAACTACAAATTGTTTGTGTTTTGTGAAATGTGTTTTAGTTGTGCCGCTGGATAGTCCAACCGTTGAATTGTTCTCGCAATTAATCCCCATGTTGAGAAGAAAAAGTGGAGACGAAGATGCTATGGATGCACTTGAGGTCACTTGACAAATCCTGATGATTATTCCCGCATAGCGCGTTCAATGTAATTGCCAGGCTGTTGCTTTATAACATACAGGAATTTAGGGAAAGGCGTAGAGAGGAAAAACAGAAAAGGGGAGAAAAACCGGAGAGAAAGGCAGACCGCCCGGAGAGACATGTGGAGAAAGTAGAGAGAAAACCCAGCTTATTCTCACTATCGTCGCTGGATTCCCGACATTCAGCTACAAAGTAAATATCGATGTTTTTGAATTCATGACAGGTATTTGGATTGTCTTAATGAAAGTTTTTCGAATTCAAATTTGCAGCATTGATGTTCGAGCAATTCCCGGAAACTTGGCCCAAAGAAAGGAGGTAAAACAGGCAATTCTTCAGCGGCGGGGAGCCAAAAGATTTCCTTGCTGGTTGAGAATAAAGGGAGTTGTTGGATCTTGGTCTTTGCATGTTCGTAAACTCAATCTCCAAAGTAGTCCCTTAACACTGATCAATACTAAAAATAATGATGAGTTCAATTTATTAGATAAGCCGAACTTACCGCGATTTTACTAACAATATCACCATCTGGCACGACACAATACATCAGATAGACGGGCAGTATGGCGTAATTGCTGCGACTTATTTCAGGTAGAAGCAATTAGCTTATTTTTCAAATAATACTAATTCTAATATCAAATTTGTCTTCTTTCAGATGGCTGAGGACTATTATGACTATTAACATCATGTACTTCTTTCTATGGTGAACACAACTTTGCTACACTAATATAGAATTATACATTTGCAACAGTATATTCATTCCATTAATTGCACTTTTCCATGCAGTCTCTTTGTCATTGGAATCCCACACTGGGTTTTAGAATCTGACAATTCTACAGACACTTCCTTCAGGTCGACTGATATGGTCATGGCAGAAGTACAATACAAATTTAATTTGCTTTTAGCAGTCAATTACGATTACGTGTTTAACTTACTGTTCTTTTTAAGGGAGTTTTTGCTGCTTCCAGTTTTTTTTACGGTGCTTACCCGAGGAGAGCAGCGTGGTGTTTCCTTGCGGTGTTATGTGTAGTTTTTCTTATCAACTCTATTTTTATTATTAAACGGTGAGATTGATAGTAGTAGTAGACAGCACTATTTTTCAAGTTAGCAATATTTTAATGTAACAATTGTCCATCCAGGCTGAGTACATTCTACAAATATACAAGATCAAGAGATACGAAAATTAGTAGAGGAGAAAAGCTGCGTTTAATTCTCTGTGCTTGGGATTTTAGTATTTCTGACCTGGAAGCAGCCAAAGCACAGCACAGGAGCATAGAAAGAGATTTCCGCGTACATTTTTTGACATTTTTAACCTAAAGTTGTATATTATGTCGTCTAACAAATCCATTTTTCTTAGCTTGTACTAAGACAAAGAGCTGCAAGAAACTTGGAAGCTGAAATCGGTTGCATAAACAGATTATTGGGCAAATGCCTTGGACGATTTGCCTCTCCAGTTTTACATTGGATTGTAAATTTTTTTGTGGTTATCATTTCCATTTCCTTCGCGTATGCGACATGGATATTGCTGGAATGGAGAAAAGGGGAAGATGTAAGAAATTTGTTTCACTATTATGATGTTTCCATTTTTGACTTTACATTTAATGACAGAGATCAGACGATGAAACTAGACGAAGAAGTTGGGGAGATACTGAAACTGCATTGTCGATCAGCCTTGCAACTGAAATATTTACCACCCTTTGCTATTTGGTAACCAAAGCTGAAAGCTGGGATACTATTGCTCATAGAACTCACTCCCTCTTGATAAGGTATTGAACTGCAATTTACGGGAGAATGACTGTTCGAAACACAATTAAGATAAGAACGCAATTGAATTGCGGCTGATTCATCATTTCTGTTTTAGAATTGGATTTTGGTACTTTTCAATAATTGCATCGATTTATATTTTTTGGCTACAAGAAGCTAATTGGGTGAGCTACATATTCATTTAAGATTTTTGTTTGCATAATTCAACCGGCTTTGTATTCTAAATACTAATGTGGTTTGTGACTCCTTTCAGATTGTAACCAAACACCCAGAAAGGTAAAACCCGTGTTACCTGAAAGTGTCTAAACCACGTTTCTCTATAATATTCAATTTGCTTTCTCACTGACCTATACAGGTGCTGGGAGACTGAGTTTGGCAATGAGCTGTTTAGAATAGTTGTGTTGGAATTTATATTCAGCACACTCATTTCAATTGCGACAGATTATTTATGGCCACGTATACACAAGTAATGGTCAAATGTACTGAATTAATTTCATTTAACTTTGAAAGCTATAGAACCCTGTTTCTACAGGATATTTAAACCTGATCGCCTCAAGCCTGAATTTCGTGTCGAATCAAATATGATGAATCTAGTTTTTCTTCACACGCTCTCTGGCATTGGAATTTTCTTTTCTCCTTTTCTCAGTATCATAGTTATTGGCCGACTTTGGGTTACATACTATTGGAAAAAGGTAACACCACAAGTGAAAGAAATCGTTCAACACTGTTAATCGTATTTCCTGAATCTCAGAAAACAATTTTCGAGACATGCAGCTACCCAGCACATCAATTCCATGCTTCGGAAGTGTTTACTCCTTATCTCTTTTCGTTTTTCCTTTCTTATTTAGTTGTGACAAATGCGAATGGATGGCTTATATCCGAGTAAGTAATAGTATAATCTCAGGAACTCTAGTGCATGCTTAATGAAGTTGTTCCCTTGTTTCCAGCGGAGTACCTTCTCACGCTTGCGGGCCTTTCGGGGGCCTGGATAAAATCGGCTTATTTCTCACGCATTATGTAGGTGAAGACGTAATTTTCTTGCAACCTGGTTTTGTCTACACTTTTTTCTTATTCGTACTGTAAGTTCATTTGCGTATGTAAGATTTATATGTAAACGTGACTCAAATGCACAAATACATTTCCTATTTGTCATTTCCCTTTAGGTGTGTCATTTACACAATCCGCGCGTGGGGCAAGGCATATTCTAGCACAGGTGACGCATTAAACGAGCNTATATGTAAACGTGACTCAAATGCACAAATACATTTCCTATTTGTCATTTCCCTTTAGGTGTGTCATTTACACAATCCGCGCGTGGGGCAAGGCATATTCTAGCACAGGTGACGCATTAAACGAGCTCCTTATACTGGAACGCCTGGATCGGGACTTTTTACTCAAAGCGATTTTTAATATTGCCCAAGCCCACGCAAAAAGGAAAGCCACAGCCACAACCACAAACACAAAGAATTCACAACAGAAAGTCAATCTCGAAGTGGTTGACATTGATGCTCAAATAGAGGAAGCTGCAAAAGATGCTCTTTTGCAGCCGTCTGGTGGAAGGCGAGCGGATCCGGATATTAGACAAAGAGCGAAGTTTATTCAACAATTTTTGAGTCCAGAGGCGGTCGTTGAAGTGAAGGAGGAGTTGCAAGCACACCACCCACCTGAAACTTTTGAGAGTAGTCCAGCACCAGCGAATTCTGAGAAAAAGAAGAAGAGAAATTCAAACGCATTTTTTGAAAACGTTGGGTCAAATGAGGACGTGCTATTAATAAAACGGGGAAGGAGAGCTTTTGCTAATAGACGAATGTCCAAACCGGCTGAGATTTATCTTGATACTTTGGATAAACAAGGAGACAAGCAAGGCATAATTTTCCCTTACTGACATTTCAATAGATCTGTATGTCAAATATTTATTTCGAATCATTGTTTCCTTTAGTGAAACAAAACAAAACCCAGAAGAAGTAGAGGTAGAAGCAGAAGTAGAAGCAGACTCACAAAGAGATGACTCAACACCTACAGCTGATGCAGATTTGGATTGAAAGTGGATTGGATTGGACAATGTGCTGGTGCTGCGCAGCAGTGTAAACAATTTATCGACATGCTGTTGTTTTCATTTGGACCCGAACTAAACCGTATTCGTTATACTTAAGTTTCACTAGCAAATAAAAATTATTTTTTTATCTGAATGAGCGTGTTAACCTTGCCTAATTGCGCAAGTAGTAAAAACTCGTGGACCAGCTTAACGCAATTTTTTATTTACGCATAGAAATATCAACAAAAACACCTCGTAGTTATACTTCCAATAAACTTAATATTAAAATGTCGTTATACTGCAAGAAAGACATTTTAAGCCAATTTAGAGCAAATTATCAAGACATTTTAGCCAATTCATACTTAAATTATCAATTTCATCATTTCTGTTCGTGGAATTGTAAAAACCCGGACTGGCCTAGCCCATTTGTGTGAAATATTCAACCAAGCAACAGAGTTAAAACGAAGCACTGTTTACATACTATTATTTTTCTTATCACCTTGTAATATTGAAATCTACTGCAATGCAAGATTTTCCCAAACCACATAGTCAGGCATAACTTTAATTTAAAGATAACATTTTTGAATTCTCATAATAAATAGTTAAAAGTCTGAGAGACAATAAAATGGTATAAAATTGTTCAACATAGCATTGGCACTTGAGCAGCGTCACGCGTACTAGCATGGACATTGGGTGTAAAACAAAATGTTAAAAAAGTATAAAACCCTAACTTAAACTGTGGCTGGTGCCGTGTGTGGGCTTAGTGATGCCCAAGTTCCCCACTGCACATTATTGCAAAGAAATCAAGAGTTCTATCAATCCCTCTGTAAATGGTGGAAAACAAACCATGTATGTATTTTACAAAAGTGAAGTCCAGTTCGACTCTTGTAATTATTTTACGTTTTCGCATACCTGTGACTTCGTTGATTCGTTCTGGTTCCAGAACACGAATTAAACGTTTGAAAGTTGCTTTGGAAGGGCCAGAGATGCTAATCCATGCAATTAAAATAGCGTGAATGGCATAAGGAGTCCCACCGTTTACAGCCATTTCCCTTTGAATGTCAGTTACGCAACTTGCGTCCAATCCCATTGTGTGTGCCAAAAGGTACCAGCTTCTGCACACACTGATACTTTTCTGCATCAAATCACGGATCGCCCGAACATGTGCTGAAACTATTAACAAATAATTGAAATAAAAAAGAAAGTATCCGGAAAAATGAACAAATATACCTTCCGCGAAAAGGGTAATTTGGCTAAAATGGGATGTAAAAACTTAAAAATGGCAATCAATGCATTGATTAATTTGAATGGTTTCCCTTTCCGCAGAAGGCTTTCCACTTAGACTGTCGATGTACTGACTTTGTAAATCCTTCAGATTGTCTAATTCATTTCCCCCCTTCCCGTTTACGCACTGGCACTGAGAGTTTAAATTATTTTGATTTGAATTGCAATCCTTCGCTACTTCGCTCTCCAATTGTAAGGCAATCCAGTTATAGTTTGGACGAACTGCGTTAATAAACTCGGGCAGTGCACGGGAACCTCTAATCAAATGTACACCACCAAAAATTAAGGTAATTAGTTAGGAATTGCTATCAATCGCTTCGGCGTTAATATTATTTTCGAACTCTGATGCCTGATTTATAATGTTCGGTTTTTACCTGGACGGAAGAACGAAAAGAAGTTTTTCCATCTTCTTTCTCTCCGTGGGGCAAGATTCAATGTCCGCATGCATGTCCAGATCAATGATAAGGTTCGATATCAGATGGGCAGAAATCACAGAATAGTTGATTTCCAGTAGTTTCTTATAATTTTCCAGGAGTGTCATGCGGTCTTTGCTACTCATTGCCATTTTCTTTCCCGGCCAATTTAAATCCAAGTTAAAATGGAATTGCGCAGGGTCACCGCATTCAGAAAACTTTCACAATTTCAAAATTCAGCAAGATATTTTGACGAACTTCAATAATAAAAGGAGTTTTTGACCCGCCAAAAGCTTGGCTACTTGCGCAGGATTTGGGACAACGCACTGCCTGCACACTTGATGCCATAAAACAATAAGACCATTCAAAATCAAACGTGATAAAGATGACCGCAAGAAAATCAATCAATTTAGTTGTGAGTAATGCCGGAGCTTTATGCTTGGGCTAGCAAAACTCAAAACATGAATACATTGAAAACTTGTTCCGCTCAACAAATCCATTCGTATCATTTTATTCAGTTGACAAAAATTTAGTGAAGCTAAGCTTAACTATTTTATAAAACATGTGTGCAAAACAAAGTAAATACTTCATCTTTCTCAGTACAACAATAGCAATTAATAGAAGTTATGATATTTTAACGGGCAACCAAATTAAAATTTGGTATGGTCATTCAAATTCTACATAAAAGATTTTGTTCGATGTTGTTCTTGGGAGAGGGAGGGAGGCGGGGAGTAATAATTATCACTACAAAAGATGATGGATGGGATTAAACAAACAAATTTCTTTTACATTTACTAATATTGCAGTGAGTTCATCAGGAGCCTAACGTTTAGTTTGGTATTCGGACTAGAACTCAAATCAAAAGTAACTAACGAAACTAATCCGGATAAAAGTAAATTGAGCGAAGGTTTAACCCAGTACGTGTTTATTACGACCCACCCTCTTGTCCGCTAGCACTGGATAGTAGGACCAGAAGAGCAACCGGAACAATGTACATCCACTAGAAATTTGGAGAGAAAAAAGGAAAAATCAAGAAGGGTTTTTTAAAGACGTGGCAAGACTAAAATATCAATCGACTAAGGAAAAGGCTTATCAAAAACTAAAACTAGCACGCTGAAATGCTCTTGCTTATAAAACTAAAAGTCAAACCAGGAGTGGGATTGCACTCGTTTGCATTGATATTTGGTACTGAATACTGATTGACTTGTATTGTGTTAACTTTATAAAAATAGAAAAGTTCGTTTCGAGTGGAATCTTTTTTCTTACATCTTTACATATTTCACTATTGTCAATCAATGATATTTGGTTGAATTTTGACTTCAAACTCTCTCCTTTCTACCCAGCCCTTCAACCCTGGGCCATGGGATTTGAAATATACTGACTACTGACAAATGTTAAACCGGCCAACCAAAGAACACGATTTGAAGTGTAAACATTATAACACAGAAAAGAACAAAAACAACAAAGTTAAATAGAGAAGTGAAGAAGGGCCTTACATATTTTGCAATAAATGAGCGGTTATCCCGTCCATCTTCACCTCGTTCCTTTGCAATTCTTTCCATTTCTAGTTTCTCCAGATAAGGCGCAGTGTCGGGACTGTTCATCACATCGTAGCATTAGCAAATAAAATAAGTATTTAGGAGAACACAACTTACATTGGACCAATTTCGCCATTGTGAACCGTAACAGTTGTATTAAACTTAGCTGGTGATGATGACTCCGCTCGTTGATAATTCTGTCGTACCCCGTAGCTTATTGAGAATATCTCACCACTGGGAGCCAAGTGAATTCGAATATTGTCAAAAAGCCCAGAGTCTAGAAGTGATTTCTAAAACAAAAAGTAACATTTAATTGCACAAAAGAAGCACTTCGTATCGTGAGAATTAAAAGCACAACGCTGAAATTGCAATGCAATCTCGCATCGATTTCAAAGCAGTCAGCAAAACGACAATATTTATATTTTCATTACCGCTGGAGCAAATGTCTTAAATTCCTTCTCCACGGATGGCAATTTGATCTTTGCTGTTAGAAAATAGTACCCTTCCTCAGTAGCCAATGCCTGCAAAGGACACCAAATTGGGGTTAATTCTTGAATTGCATGCCCAGCTGCGACGTCTAGTTCGAACGTCTTTGGCTGACCTTCAGTTTCTCTAAATCCACACTAGACAAGTCTTTTTGATCAGAAGTATACTTGGGCCCACGAAAGTTGCGAATATGTACAGAGCCCCTTGGGGATGAAATTCCATCACTTTGTGCGTGGCCAAACGAATGTGAGAGATCCACTTTTACTTCCGGGGCGTCGAAAAAGTCACTGTCCAATTTGTCAATCTAGAAACCATTAAAACATACATATTACGCTTCCTCATTGTTAACAGTACAAGTTAATTTAATCAATGTAATTTAAATTTAATTAGTATTCACCGCTGCAAAGGAGAAATGAACCAGGACAGATACACCGAATATAAATGTGATTAACGCTGCCCCGAGTTGACTGTGCATTGTGTATAAATTCATATTTAATGTCGTCCAACTGCTATCTGTAATAATAAGGTCATGGAGTTCTCAAGAATATCAGTCAGAAAAATTCAGCGCACCGGCGCGGCGGTCGGCTAATCCTGTTACAGTCGTTTTTCTTACCAAGTAGTGTTTTCCACCAAGAAACTGATTAAGAACTCAAATCAGTTTGAATCGATGGTTGTGCTGAAATAAAGACAACTTATCTTGGCAGTTGGCAGTAAAAGAAATCAAAATCCTTTCCCTTAATTCTTTCATTCGATTCGAAGTGGGTACTGTTAGTTAGTTCACAAGTAAATCGAATATGTCAAGTTTTCGCTCCTCATTTCGCAAATATTAGGCGGGTAAATGATTCAAGTTTCAAATTAAAATAAATTGAGGAACCGCTGCTGAGTCTTGACAATTCTAATCTGATTCGCAGGCCGGAGAGTTGTATGGATTGCAATTAAAGCAGACTACATTGGAATGTGAGTGGCACACTTAGCCAAGTTTTTCTGAAACATGGATAGTGACGGGGCCAAGTTTGCAGCCTCAGTTTTGACAAGGGCCGTGAATTTGGACACTGCAAAAAGGTACACCGAAGCTCTTGTTTGCTATCAAGAAGGAATTAGTATTCTGATGGAATCCCTCAAGAACTTTAAGGGAGATGACAATGCAAGAAAAAGAATTAGGAATAAGATAGAAGGTAAATGCAACAAAATAATTTGGTTTAGGTAGCTTCAGGTTGGCTTTTTTTTAGATCATTTTGAACTTGTTCAAACAGGTGGAATATGATTACTTTAAATTATGGAGTAAAATAGCTGTTGTGTGTGTTGCAGAGTACATGGAACGCGCAGAAAAGGTAAAATCTTTAGTAGAAGATTTGAAAACCTCTGGAAAGTATCGAGAACAAATTCAAATTGAAGAAGGGTCAGTTGGCTATTCATATAATGCCATTTTGTCAAGGTTCCTTGATGCCTCGGTGCGCACTGTTACACTTCAAGATCCTTACATTCGATCTCCTCATCAGGTTAGTTCTATTAATTTACAAATTGAATCACATATCAGTAGTGTGCATATTAATCTTGTGTTGGGCATATTTAGTGTGATAATTTTCTTCGCTTCGTGGAGTTGTGCGTTAAGTTGTGTCAAAATCTTAAAGTTATTGAGTTAACTACTGGACAGGATCCAAATCAATTTGCCGAACAAGAAAAGCGGCTCCGAACAACCGCTCTTTCTTTAAGCCAACTAAAGGGACGCGATGTTCAATTAAAGTTGTTCTACTCTGAGTCCCTCCATGATCGCGAAATAAGGTTTCTGGTTTGCTCAAAATTGAGCTGGCACTTAAACATTCGCCATATAGTTTTTTTCTCTAAATTTCAGGCTTGACAATGGATGGGTAATAAAGATCGGAAGGGGACTGGATTACTTTAAACCTATGGACCGACTTCATATTGGTTTCAGTGATTTTGATTTACGTCCTTGTAAAGAAACCACAATTGACATTTTCCACAAGAAGGAACTTGTCGTTTGCCACTGACTGAAGTCACTCATTGTAGCTGTCGTTAAATACCAATTTTACATATTACCCAATGTGAATCTTATCCATTCACTTTGATTTTACCTAACAATTTTACAGCATGTTTCAGTTTCTTACTTTAAAACTAGTCTAGTGAGAAAGGGTGTAATTTTAATCTAACTTCTCCAATGAAAAAACCAAGGAATAAACTAAACTGTTTTTCTTGACGACTAAACGCTGCGTGTCAAAAGCACGAGCTTCCTGCCCCCACGCTTTATTTTACCACGCAATTTGAGCACACACTACACATGCCGCATGCGACGCCGTCCGTCTCATTTACAGATCAGCATTTGGTGAAAAATATTACAGTGGACTGACGCCGAGTCTCTTATTTATTTAGAAGGTTCAAGTGTAGTCGTTTCTTGACTAAACTGATTATCAGCACAATGGCAGATGTAGAACAGATTCCACCTCCAGTTGAAATTGTTGAAAAGAACAACGGTTCGCAAACCGAGAAGGAGCAAGAACAAGCGGTTGACCCATTAGATCAGAAAATTATAAAGCAAATTGAGGTAAGTCTGTACCAGTTCTACGTGCTTTGGTGTTTCACAATGACAAGCCAAAATAAATAGACGCCAGTCACACCATCACTGACAATTTTTATGAAATGATCGGTGAACGGAATTTTTAATGAGTTAGTGCTTTTTCCAGTTTTACTTTGGTGATGCCAATCTACCCAACGATAAGTTTATCAAAGCTGAGTCCGCCAAAAATGAAGGCTGGTTTTCTTTAGCAGCGCTACTTACATTCAATCGTATCCAAAATTTATTGTCAGGGTGAGTTTTTTTTGTAGATTTGGAAAAATTGCATCAAATTATTTAGTGGACTTCCAATTTAACCTTCTACCTCTATTCTCCATTTGTAGGTTGACTAAAGAAGAGCAAGTTGCTAGAATCGTAGCAGCCCTCCGTCCATCCGTTCTAATTGATGTCGATGATAAAGCAGAAAACATCAGACGGAATTTGGACGTCCCACTTCCTGAGGGAAATTCAATTGATAGGTGCATTTATGTCAGAGGATTCCACAGGACAGATACACGGCTTGATGATTTAATTGGTAAGTCAATCTCAATCTCGAGCTGGAATTATTGAGTGGCCTTCGGGTGCGTAATTGAGTGGGCCAATTTGGCAATTCATTTTTTGTATTCGTTTTCAGAGTACTTCAATTCCAAATATTCTGGAGTTGACGCCGTAATTATGCGTTGGTATAAAGAAAAGGTCTTAATTGAAGATGAAAAACCAGCAGATGGTGAAAATAATCAGAATGGAGAAAATAAGCCACTGGCGGAAATGGCAAACATTGGCTGGGTAAAAAAGTTTAAAGGGTCGATTTTTATTATTTTTAAAACCGTGGAGCAAGCTGAGGCATTCTTAAGCGACGAAAATAATACATACGGAGGTGCAACTGTAAGTAGCAATGGATGATGCGTATCTTGTGGTTGTTTTTCTTAATTTCATTCGAATCCGTTTTCTCCAGCTGTCCAAAATGAGGCAGAAGGATCATCGACAACAGAAGAAATTGGAATTCGAAGAGAGGCAAGCGGCAAGGGGTAAACCAGCTGGTAATGCTGGTAAAACTGTCGAACCTGAATCACAGGTTGAGGAAGAAATTAATGAAATTCCAAAAGGAACGATTTTAAAAATTAAGGGCGTTCCGGACGGGATAACCAGAGAAATCCTAAAAAAGCAAGTTTATAATTTAGCAAAGGAAGAGGATTTCCCGGTAAGTCAACTTTTATCGAATTTAATTAGTTGCATTTAAAAACTGACTTGTTTACCGAAATGCTAATTATACTTACAGATTGCTTTTATCGACTTTCAACGCGGAGACGTGAATGGATTTTTCAGGTTTGACAAAGCTGGTGCAGCCGCAGAAGTTTTCAAGTTATTTCCTGAAGGCAAACTTCCTTTGGAGGATGACAAATTTGCAACCCTAGAACTCATTGATGATGCTGAGGAAAGGGCGTATATGATACGTCTGCGTGATGCCCGTATGCAGCTTAAGAGGAAAGGGGGTGGCCGGGGTGGCTTTGGTGGGCGTGGAGGTGGCCGAGGACGTGGTAGAGGCGGACGAGGATATGGGAAGCGTGGTCGCCGTTAAAAGTCACACGTTGATGAGTGATGTTTTTTTTGTTATATCTTAACATTTCATATTTTACTTGCTTTTTTTGAGTTGACATTTTGACTATGAGTGCATATTATATGTGCAAACCTTAGTAATAGCTAATACAATATGAGGTTATAAATAACTAGATGTGAATAAGTATAAAGTTTATTATATTAATAAAGTCTTATAAAGTGTTTATAGCCCACTGTCACGACTGTCCAACCACAAGAATTCGTCATTTCCGTCATTGGTTGACAGGGTCCTCCCATCAAGATCATATTGATTGGGGCGTACTATGCCCTTATTTCTACGCCAGTAATAAGTCAGAGCACCACCGACTATAGTAACTAATCCAATCACAATGAGTGTCACTCCAATAACAACGAGCAAGTGACCAAAATCTGTACGATTAGAATCCGAACCCTCCCTGTCGTCGTGGCCCAGCATTTCTGGTATTATTTCAACTTTACCTAAACGAGAATCAATTTCATTCTCTCTTATGCGTTGAGACATTTCGCCACGAGTAGAGAATACCGTTGGATCTGCGTAAATTAAAGCTGTGGGTTTCGTTGTTGCCGTTTGAATTGTGGTTACAGCAGCACTGGTTGAGATAACTTGAGGAATGACAGAGGTATCTGTTTCCGTACGCGGCGTAGTAGAAGCTTCGCGTAGAGTCGGAGGAAATGTGCGGCTGGCTATTGAAATGTTGGGGGTGTTTGTAGTTGTGGTTTTTGTAACAACAATGGTCAATGTGGTTGCAGCAATCGTGGAGATGGGTTTAAGAGTCGTCGACATGGTTGTAGTCGGAATAGTTGTAGTAATCGGAGGGGTGGTTGTAGTAATCGGAGGGATGGTTGTAGTAATCGGCGGGACAGTTGAAGTAATCGGCGGGACAGTTGTAGTAATCCGCGGGATGGTTGTGGTAATCGCAGGGGTGGTTGTAGTAATCGGCGGGACTGTTGTAGTAATCGGCGGGACTGTTGTAGTAATCGGCGGGACTGTTGTAGTAATCGGCGGGACTGTTGTAGTAATCGGCGGGACTGTTGTAGTAATCGGCAGGGACAGTTGTAGTAATCGGCGCGACGGTTGCAGCAATTGGCGGGATTGGGATGACAGTGTCTGCGCTGGCTGTGGTTGTAGGAAGGGTAGAGGTCGTTGTATCTGTGGTAGGAACTTCAATTTCAGTAGTCGTTGTAAAGGTCATTCGAGCTTCAGTAGTGGGGTTGGGCTGGGCTGGTGGAAATGTTGTTAGTGGGGGTGCGATTGTTATAGGCGGAATTTCTGTATAAATTGCAATCGAATCGTAAATGAAATCTTTCTATATTAAATCTTAAGGATATCAGTTTTGTAAGCTCACCAACACAAGTTGGCGCAGTACCGTTCCATTTTTGGCCATCACAGGTCAGAATGCGTTCCCCGTCCAAAAGGTATCCGTAATTGCAAGTAAAAACAGCAACTCCGCCTTCATATAATTGCCTCAGGCTTCCATGCAATGGGATCTGCATGGCTCTGCAACCACCACCTGAAATAAATAAAAGTCAACTGTTGAGATTTGTTGCGTACATAACATTAGAATGAGGTTTTGCACTTACGAACGCAGGACGGAAGTGGATCTGACCATTGACCACTAACACAAATCGCCACACTTGCCCCAAGCATGCTGTACAGCGAAAAATTTAACATAGGTTATTGAAGTCACACAAACAATTTATTCAAAAACTTACTAAAATCCATAACTACATTGAAATCGGACAAGAGTTCCTTTGTCTCTGACACGTGTGACCCCATTAGCAATTTTAATCCTCCTATCACACCTCGCCCTTGGTCGAATGATATCTTCCAGTCTAACTCGATTGTCAAGTCTGGCAGATTCGTCGTGGGGATCAAATCGGTTAGGCCCCCTTAGCCAAGGGCTATTCATACCCACTCGATTACTTAATTCTGCGGAGTCACTTTCACCATTGTCAATGTTAATGAAATGCTTCATGTCAATTTTACTCTTGCACTCTAAAAAGCACGAGAGAAATGCCAGTAACGCAATTGTGCAACTAATTGAAAACATTTTGACTATTAGTAAACTCTCAAAACTACTGGAAGTAATTGCAATTTAATAAAAATCGGAAAAGCAGAACTGCTGCGGACTGGAGTGAGTACGACTGGACTTGCTAGAAATCGGATGTGCATGCCACTGGAGCATATTTGCATTGCATCGTTATTGTGTAATACATTTAAGGAAGAATATGATAACGAGCACTCGAAGCCGTCCTTTTATTGTAACAAACAGGAAATCATCATATCTTTTACTTCAGAAGGATCGAGACCCAAGTGCAAGATGTAAGATTGAACTTGGGTTAGGATATAGGATTGGCTCGGGTGGACTCATATAGTACGCATATTTCCTCGTATGCAGCTGCAGATTATTGGTCAGGCGGAAATACCCACAAGTTTAGTAATTTTTACAAAATACAATAGTTTTGATTATCGCACAAGGTTTTTCCTAGCTCTTGAGAAGTGTTGGGAGGTAACAATGATTTGAGTCATGTGAGCTCAAACTAAAACTTTTCTTAGGGTCGTCAACTTTCACATAACATTAATTGTGTTATAGTATTCTGCAGGAAACAAAAAGTGCATCATGATGGAGCAATCAAATGGTTAAGTAAGATTCTATTTCTAAGAGTGTAGTAAAATTCTAACGAAGATTTTTATGGCGCAGAAATTCTATCATGCATTTGTTTCTTATTTTTTATTACCTAAATTATAGTTATTTCTTTACATTAGTATTGATATATTTACAAGTTAAAATAGCTTGTCGTGTTTCGTCCTGAGAATAAACTTCTACAGTCTGGAACAAAGCACGTACTGTACGTAGTCAGTCGGAGAAGTGAGCAGAAGAGGCTGGAAGGGAAAGTCCATGTGTGTCAGCTTAAAGCTTAAGCTTTTCCTTTGATCTTTTTCGTGGAGATGGATTGGACTGAAGTGCCATCCAAAATTCAACCCTTTGGGGATGGGTTGTCGAACATTACTTTTAGTTGCCGAGTAGTCCATGCCATGTCTTGTCCTCCATGGGTCCTACTTTTTAGTCTGGATGGTCGAGTTGTCCAGAAAAGTAAACTAAAGGTTCAAAGAAAACAGAGGACGACTTATCGGGAAAAAGAAAATGTAAAGCCGCCCGAAGGTAGATAGATATACTACTATGGGAATGCGATGACTCCCAAATTTAGTCCAAAAGCCTTTATTTGAGAATAGAGGGAATGGAATTGCGGCTGCGGCAAGAGTCAGGCCAAAGTTTTGTGTGTCCGGATAAATGCATGTCTAACTGTCAGAATTTGATCAGATGTCTAAATCCAAAAATCATCAGATTACTTCCCCATAAACAAATAGGATGCTACATATTTGAATGAATTTAAAATTCCACTGCGAAACAATAAATTGTTATTTTGTGCACTGCGTAGGTCTTTGTGCGGACAGTGTGGATACCATTACATAAGTGATGGCCTTGGGCTCAATTTTATCCACATTCCACCTTCGGGTTTCAAGGAAGTAGTTTTAGCAAATTTCATTGGAATTGGTGTTTTCTCTGTTGGCTCAAATTTGAAATTTAGAATAAGATGAGCTATTGCTAACTTTGATTCCGTCAGTGCAAATCTCATTCCTGCAAATATTTAGAAAAGAAAATTCTGTTATAAACGTCAAAATACAATAAAACATTGAAAACACAACATACCAATGCAGTTTCGCGGCCCATGCCCAAAAGGCATATAGCTGTATGGACTCAGCTTCATTTTCGCACTCTTTGAAAATCTTTCGGGGTCGAACCTGTATGGATCCTCATGAATCGTTTCGTCGTAATGAATACAAAATGATGGGATTGCTACTAGAACCCCAGCCGGTATTGTTAGATCAGTTCCAGGGATTTTATAGTCCTTCGTACATTTTCTTTCCAGTCTTGAAATTGGTGGATACATTCTTAAGATTTCTGTACAAACCATTAAAATTTAGAAAACGCATACAACCTAAACTAAAATTTTATTTCACATTAATAGATGAATTAAATAGAAACTCACCGGAAAGAAATTTCTCCATGTATTCCAATTGATTGATTGAGTCATAAGTGAATTTTCCTCCGTTTTGTTTCCAAGAGTCCAAGATTTCGGTGGCTAATTTTTCTTGTATGTCCGCCTTGATTGCTAGTTCATATGCAGCAAATTGAAGCAATGCTAGCGTCGTGTCATATCCAGCCAAAAAGAAAAGCATGCTCTGGGCAGAAATGGTATCATCCGTCAGCTGGATTTTGTTCTTTCCTTTCTCAAGGTGGACAATAGCGTCTTTTTCAAAAGTGTCAAGTTCTTCTGTCACCTCCAGCTTCAATTGCCCTGAACTTGCCTCAAGCATTAGCTGTAAAAAATCATCCCTCTTCTCACCGGATTCCCTTCGATAATTTAATGCATTGTTAATTGTTTTGCTAAAAAAGTTGCTTGCTTCCTGATTAAATAATGTGATTTTTAACATTTGAGCTACTTTTGGTGCAGTAAAAATCAATATAAATTTCAAAACAGTGATAAAATCCAAGTTGAATTGGATTTTTGCAGCCATACGCTCAAATATTGATTTCTTCTCTTGATATGCACCACTCTCGATACCAAATGCAGCATTTGCAATCACGTCAACTGTGTATTTTCCATATCCTTCAGCGAAATTAATTTTGTCAGAAGTTTTGATTTCTTCAGTTAAAAAATCTACAAGTCTTTCTCCACACTTATCCATGATGGCAAACATTCTGCGGATTTTACCTGTTGTAAATGTTGGGGTTATGACATTTCTTAAATTTTTCCAAGGTTCGGACTCCATAAAAAATATCATTTTCTCAGCAAGAGGGTCCAAACTTTTGGCGTTGAAATCTCTCCGGTTCACGAAATGGTCAAAATCCTTGATTAGGATATTTCTAATCAGATCCACATCTGTTACGAAGAGGACTGGGTTTCCAAATTCTACGTACCCCGCGTATGGTTCCTTCTTGTCTTTCATGTAGTTGTACAGCCTTTTATCAATGCAGGTAATATTTTTTCCTTGTAGCATATCTGACATCACTCCTCCGATTTCTTTGGAACTGGCGTAGTGGAATCCTCGATTTGGCCAAAAATCCCGCTGCTGCTTTAATTTCAAATACAAATATACGACGGCACATATTAAGATTGTGAAGAAGGCGCTCCAAAGGACACCCAGAGAAAATAACATTTTAGTAATTATATTCCAAGCAAACTGCCTTCTCCAAAAACAAAACTCTCAATTATTCACGAGTTAAGCACAGCATTCAGAATTCTCACTACTACTGGTAAGGAGCAATAGTAGCAATGGTAATATATAAGTCCAAAGTCTGTTTGGAATTGAATTGTCAGCTAAAGTCACAAGTGATTACAAATTCAAGGCCAGAGTACTTTTTTCCAACCCAGATTCCAACATGAGTCGTGTTCATAGCTAAAATTGTTAAACCCAGCCACGAGCGAATCTAAATGTTCCGGCTATATATAATATCACATCATTTTTTACTCCCACGCTTAATATTGTATATAGTTGTAGGAGAAAATTTGTGTGTTGTGTTCGGTAGTAGTAGACGCGCCTATGGATAGTGTGGTGAATGGTGATACAAGTATTATCTACTTTGAAATGTATAGCGTTGTTTTGCAGTGCACGCAACTTGAATATCTTAAGTTTTGGGTGGTTAGTTTAAAATGTAAATCCTTTATGCTGTACCAAAATAAAAAGTGGTTAACAGCCGTAAACAGTCCATTTTGAAGATTGTTTCAATGATCTCAAGCAGAATCCGCTATTGTTCTTACCTTAGCTTTTATATCATGCATAATTCTAAGGAAGGAACCAAATAAATATTTTAGAACAAAATTTGTTTGTTTTCCTTGGCATACTTGTTACATAGTATGTGTTTCATTCATATTTAATGGATTACTTCTTTAACTAAATAAATATTTGCCTCTACAACAAGGTGTAAGTCCAAAGCTACTTCAGAGTTTTATTTCAAACGATTTCTAAGTAAACAATATTGTTTATAAATATCCGCTTATGATGTCTAAGATACAAATTTAAGAAGATGGGAAGGCGTCTGTCATTCCAAAGTTGGAATGTCCAGAGCGCAGGACGTGGACCTCCCTTCCCGTGGCGCTCCATTGTTGCCTGGACTAGGGGCATTAGAAAGCGAAAGCACCCCCTCCCAACCGACAACGAGGCGATGGTCTGCCTCACACCTCGGATGACATAAGGTGTTGTTCCCAGGATCCGTCACGTGACCGAACTGGCCGAAGTTGTCGTTGGTGAGGTTGACGAAGGCCAGATCGAGGATGGGTCACTTTCTGGCTTAGGCCCTGGGAATGGGATCTCTTCGCCGTCGACGTAACCGAAATGCTGATTCACCCAAGCATGGGTGCACCACTTGATCCAGCAAAGGAGAAAGACCCCATGTTTCCTCCGAAGGGACAGCATGCACCATTTGGCACTCGGCGCAGAAATCGTCCTAAAGTCATAAAGCAATTCATTAATTTCACTTTTAAGTAATTGTAGTTCTTGATTTTAATTTAAGTTACCCAAAAATCTTCAGAAGTTTTCTTCGGAATCGCTGGCGATGGTGCTGCCGGCGAGATCCTATCCGAAGTGGCCTATATGAAAAACGACATAA
>JAAXYW010001255.1:0-23338 GCA_036851895.1 Orthonychiurus folsomi
ATGGCCCAAATTTGGAAATCGCTTTTTCTAGGCATGTGCAAAATTTGAAATTTTTATGTCTAGAAACGCGCCGGAGAAAATGATATTGAGGCTGCCCCATTAATTTTGGTGCATAGTGTATAACTATAGAACATTAATCTTACCTGATCATTTTGATAAGATTTTGCTTGGAACATCTGCCTCATTCGTTGAACATATAACAAGGAGTTTTGATACGTCCTTATAGCATCTGCATATCTTCTCATCATAACGTAAGCAAATCCAACGTAATAGTACGTAGTAATTTGACATGCAGGTACGTTGCAGTACATGGTCTGTAATTTAGCAAGGTCACATTTGGAGGGCCGTTCTCATACAAAAATTAATTTAACACTTGTGGCTAATTTTGATTCGATTCAACACTTACGTTCTTGTGCAAATCAATATTCTCCAATACTTTAACAGCCAGGTGATAGTCTCCGAGCATGGAGTGTACTCTCAGCAAAGCAATCAAGCTGAAATACCCCAACATCTTGTAGAGTGGAGACTTTCCAAATTCACCAGCAACTGCTTCTGCGTTCTCTCCAGTAAAGTATGCCTGATAGTAAAATATTATAAGTAAATAATAGTGAAACGCTTTTCACGCATAAAAGAAACAGTTGATTGTTTTGAATTAAAAGCCACCTTCAACTGCTGATTAATATTACTCTTTTCAATCAAGGAGTAAAGTACATTCAGTACACTCAAAACACTCCAAATGTAACTGTGGTCCTTGATGTAAGCAATTTCCTCACTATTCAACTTGGGGCTGCGACGAAATTGAGTGAAAGATTGGAATTGGTAGACGAATTCATCAATAATTTCCCAAAGCCATTGGTTCGTCAGAGTCAAGTCAATTGGCTCCGGAGAAGCTGTGCATTAAACATAAGATTATCACTCCAATAAATTGTGCGCAATGTGACGAATAACTTGACCAAGTTGTGTAATTCCGTACAGTTGTTTTCAGCAAATTATATTAATTGCATCAAACGAATAATATGGAATATTTACTTTTGCACCGCATTTAGAAGTAAATCAGGTATGGTCTAATTGATCACCAAAGCCGGATGCGTACCTATTGATGTCACTACATGCTAAAAGTTCAGAATTTCTTACTTAAAATCATGTTGAACAGTTCACAGTAGTTGGAATATGAATTGCAGCGATCCGAAAATGTCAACTGTGAAGAAAGTGCAGCGTATATGTGCCGGAAGTACAACTCGCGGTACAAAGTTGTAAACTGGAAAAATGAAAATGATAAATTATAAAATGATCTCGATCTTATCACATCGACTGGACTCCTCTCAATTCAAATTTATTTCTTAAAAAGGTAGGAAAACTTACGACTGGTTCATCAACAACATTGGCTACATCCCACGGCCACTTCTCCTCCTTGAAATAGTCTTTCGCCAATTGTGGAAAACGTACTTCATACAAATTCTCAATTTCACTGATGTCCCGATTATTTATCGACTTGTACAGATGGGAAATGAACTTGGCCACAGCATCTGGGAATTGGTAGGAGCGATGACGGTCGGAACCACGGTCGAAGTAGTCACTTTGACCTCCGCGTCCTCCTTCTTGATAATACTACAAAAATTAGGGTATAAATCAATTTAACATTTCCTTTGAAAATATATCAAATCATTAAAATATTTTGACCCAATCACTCACATCATCATAGCCGTCGTCGTAGCCGTCACTCCTTGGAATACTTTCCTTTCGATTCCGGTACATTTTTGCAAACAATTGATGGGCTCTCCAACTACGGAACACCAAACACTGTGAAATCGAAATCTACCTTCCGATCAAATCTTAAACCTGAAATCCTAAATCCGAGAAATCAGCAGCCGGTTCACCGGGCAAAAGTCAACTCGGCCCAGGGAATCCGGTCGTATGCTCGTATGGCTTGGATTTAGAAGGGAGCGTGGCACTGCCAGTGAAATTATAGTGATGCGCCGTGTGAATATTGCAAGGTACACCAAAAAGGGGGAGCTCAAAGCCTGTAATCTTACACACGCAAAAACGGCATAAAATTTTACTTCATTTCATTTCATTTCCATTCCCGTGAACCGCAGAGCCGGACAGCAATAATCGAATTTAAATTTAAAAGTTAATTAAAGGGACGAATGAAAAATGAATCCAATTTTAAACGCGCTGTGTTGAACATTGAATTAGAAACAATGTGGCTCCTTGATATGACGGAATCATTCGATTTTTGGTAGATATTCTAGTCATGAACTTAATTCCTGTAGTTTGGATTGGAAAGCTGTGCTTTTTTTGGTGGAATATCCCGACTTTGAAGCAAAAATTGCACATTTTTTAATGCCAATTTTGCTTTCACAATGCAATACCTTACACTTTGAAGTTAGCTATCGAGGTAAATGCTGACCAAACCGTTTTCAATGCTAAAGTGATGTGTGTCAAACACAACTTGTAATAAATTTTATATATATAAATATTTTTCAGGTGGTTGGTCGTGGGATTCGAGGCTACTACGTGACATTCTGCTGAGTGGTCTTTGGTGGATATTTATTCAAACGTTTCTTTGCAGTGACTTTTTAAAATCTAATTTATTTTGCATGGATGTAAGATCTTGAGTAATATCGAAATTGGATTTTACTTGTCGGAGAGCGACGTCATGTCAGTAGCCTACATAAATATTTTGCTCACCTTCCTCGAATAAGTGTTGTGAAATTCTTTTTTTCATTGTACGACATTGACCTGACAGTCACGTGAGAATATAATTCGAATAATTTTTTTACCAAATGTCTCCTTTTACTATTTATGGCCAAAAGTACATGAGTTTGTAGATCGCCGATTGAGGAAGCATTATTTCTGTGGTACGATATAGGGTAAGGCTTCGTGATGGCATGGCAGTGCAGTGCAGTGGATGATGTTTTGAAATTTTTGCCTTAAATGGTTGATCATAATTTTTTTTGGTTAAGTTAAGGCATTCTCTAGAAAAAGTAAGCCCCGAAACAGAAATAGGCAAAGAAACCAATGCAACAAAGAAAAATGATTTTAATTGGTTATTTGGGCTGCTTTTCTAGGTCTTCTACAGAAAGAGAATCTCGGACTTTCCATTGAAATTGAAAACACGGCACGCACGCGAGTCGAGCTGCTCTGACTCTGAAATGCGACATAAACAAACACTCAAAAATTTCAAATTTGGTGGCTGAAAAGCTTCCGTAACCTTTTTTTTACTACAATAGGGCTCGTGGATGCATGCTAAGGATAATTAAATTCTAACAAGTCTCATTGAGATTGCACCTAGAAAGATGCGCAGATGCGCTGCACCTCGGAAGTTTTTTTTGAATTAATGAAATTTTCTGAATATGAATTTTATTTTATGCTCCAGTAAGCTCGAGTGTCTCGAGTTGGTTACGAGCACTGCTGTACCTTACTTCTCGTCTTCTCCCAAGTCTTGAGTATCTCAGCAAAAACACTTCCGCCCAGACTCCTAATTGTTGCTCACGAGGATATTGATCACGAAAATGCTACGTTGTCTGACGAATCACTTCTGGATTTGCATTGTCAAGGCCAGTAGCACGAGAAAAGGAATTCCAGCGGTAATTATTCCAATTAAATTTAAAATGAGGGAGGTCAAAGCGCTAAACTGCATGTATTGTAAGAAAGCGAATCAATTATTGACAAGTGCAATGAATAGCCGACTGACTGTCCGCCAGCCTGAATTTCGCCGTGCGTAATGCTTTGGAAATTACATCTCTTATCAAGTTTCTCATTAGTTGCCGATGCTTGGTTTATACATTCGAAAGAAAAGCCAACGAAAGCTCGAAAACAAAACTAGCATCAAGTCTGTCTTTGGGAAACGCGAACGGTAATCCGTCTCGCGCCGCCGACCTCGCGCCCCAGCCTACCAAAAATTTATGTGGAACCTCGTCGTCACAATAGTCGAAATCGAGTAGCGAAGTCACATGACATTTACAAGTTGTCCGGTAAGGTAAAAGCAGCATTCGATTTAACAATTAAACTCGACTTTGATAATTGCAATTGCAGCAATTCTGGTACAAGTGCAAATAAGTTAAGTTAGACCAAGAAGCCAGCTAGCGCTGCTGGGTTCATATATTTATATTAAAAAAAATACTACAAATTTTCAAAACTTTATCGCAATCTTACATTAAGTTAACAAAGTTGTGGAAAGTACAATCTGTCTTGAGTTTTAGACTGCGAATAGAATTAGAGTGCACTGATTTGTTTAGTTGTATTTGTATTCGAAAAGGAGAGCGCAGGTATGCTTTACGATAGATATTAGAGAATATCTAGACTAGATTATGAGACTGATAATCGTCTCATTGTTGATTTCAAATAATTTAACTAACCAAGACTGGACTAGCAATAACACAAAAAAAGTTTTGCATTTTGAGGTCAGAGTATCGCATTTTAATATAATAAGATGGACTTTTATAACTGGTGGGACGTGGCTGCAGACACAGTGCGCAGTGGTCCGTTTTCCACTGTATGGTATTACAAGGACTCCATTTCGTCGTCATAATCTTGCTCGGGATTCCGGAATCGACAATGCTCCAACACTGCAATCTGAATGTCTAAGTCTACTATTTCCTTCCTCAGAACTGCTAACTTCTTTCGAGCTTCCAGCAAGGGTCCTTTAATGGTGTTCAGAAAATTAATGTTATTTTGATTTTTGATTAATTCGGAAGGGGTGTTATATTCGCAGAAGAATGGCATTTTGTACTGTGATATTCTTAAAAATTAATTTAGGAAATTAGTGTTACCTCCGTCGGAAATGCTAAGGGCGCGCTCATCCAAGTTTCTCTGACAATCCCGTAATTCGTCATCTGTGATTGCCAGCATTCGAGTTTGTTCTCTCAATTCCTTTGAACGCAAATCAAATTTATCTCTAATTTCTGAGATCTCCGCCTGTTAAAATTACGTGTTTGTACATATTCTTCCTTACTTCTATAAAGAAAACTAGAAGGATGTATTAGTTACCCGAATATTATACAAATCATTTAAGCGATCCGTAAACTGTGTTGTAAGGGTCGCTTCACGGTTTGCCAATGCATCCTTCAAATTTTCGGCTTCACTTGCAATTCTTACAATTGGTGCTTCTGATTGTGCAATTGAAGTATCCACTGCATTCGCATACGATTTCATTTTTTCCAAACGTACTCGCCAATCAGTCGCACCTAAAGTGGAATTGAAGTTACACTGAATATTTTACAGGATAATAGCTAGGGGTTCATAATGTTGGGAGAAGAGCTGACCTGTTTGGATTGTTAATTTTAATTGTGGCAAAACGCGTTCCACTTCCATTTGCCACTCCTCCGTCGCTGATGTTGAATGCAAAATCTTTGTCAATTCCTGATAAAATGGCATAAGTGGGAGTTTGCATTTAAACAGTTTACTAGATTGTGTAATTCTTGACTCACGGCATTCGGTTTACACGCCAAAGGCACCGTGTCATCCTTGAAATCGTCATCATCTTCGCTAGAACAATCGGGTGCCTCATCGTCAACTTTGTCGCAAGTTATCAATTGTTCGTCTTTGTCGTCGGACAAAATCAAATCCCCAGGTGGAAATATTGGACTTCACAGTATACATGTACATGGAGTTACATATATTTTGATGCATAGAAATTAAAATAGCTTTTTGTACCTCTCCCACTCATGTTCAGATTTAATGAGTGCTTTATCAGTTAGAAAATCTAAGACACTCACGACGTCTGGTCCACAACCGGATTTAACACGACTCGGAGAAAAATCCAAAATCGCACCCTTATATATAGGCGTAAAATGTTAAAGCTTTTAGATTTTGCAATCTAAATAAGAGTAAAACACACCATTGCTCGAACAAATCGCAGAATTCTGCAAATGACTGTGTTGGGATCCTCTGACTCATGTGGCATTTCAATGGGTTTTCCGCATTTTTGTAAAATCCATGATGACAAACTAACAAAATTAAAGTACTGTTCGCCGGGATTAGTTGGAACAATAAAGTAAAGGCGGTGGAGCGGAGGTAGCTTTGTCAAACTAAGATACTCCTTTTCGTAATTCATAATTTGAAGTTTATCGTAAACGTTTTCCATTTCCTCAGTCGGTGTATGAGCCTCTCCTACAAAAAGCAATTGGTTTTTGAGCGGAATAACGGACAAGCAGTTACATTTTGTGCAATTTAATTTAAACCTTTGCCAGCGTCCACTCCTGCAAATTCATATCCAATATTTTGTTCATCAATCCCCCTGGATGTAGTGGCTCTTCGAGTCCTGGAATCGTCTCTACGATTCATTCTCCCACTTTCTGGGTATTGCCCAACTTCATGTTTTCGGTCAAAACCCTCCATTGCCTTCAGAGATTTTATCCAGGTTAGAGAAGAAATTTCTGACTAATCAAATATTTCAAGCTTGACCTGAATATTGCTGATAGCAAAAGTCGATACAGCTCTATTTGGTAACTACCATTGGAGATTAAACATTCGTAGTTAAGAGACCCGTTCGTTATAAATTCGTTTGGAACAAAAATTAGAAAATCTAATTTTCTAGACGAGGTCGAGAGTCTAATATTTCGAATACGGAGTTTAAATATTAATTGATTCAATGTAACTCCAGCCAGGAGTGAAATGAAATACGTAAAAGTGAGCGTACTCAAAAGCGCAAATGCAATTCCGATTATCCCGATGGTAAACAACGCAAAATGTACGCCTGTTCTCGTTTGGGTTTTCTCTTTGATTTGATTTGACGCTGGAAGTCTTTCCCAATTTCCTATAAAATTAGGAATTGCTGATCACTTAAAAAACGTCAGATGGGTTTTAAAAACGAAAAATCCTTATGGTTTAAAGTTTTTTTAAATGTGTTAATCGGTTTGTTAATTCTTTGTTGACTAGATTCACATTGACTACCTGACTTTTTGCTCACCTGATAGCAGTCCGCGCCACATTTCAAATTCTTCGACGAAATCTCGAAACCAGACAACAGGATTAACGTGTGTGTGTCCTTTGACGAAGTCTAGTCTTGTAGAAAGTGATCAATATTTGACCCAATATTGGCAAATGGCACATTTGGGAGATATGGCAATGTGGGCTGCTTATCATGATTTGAATACGCTCCAAAGGAATCGAGCTCAAACTCAAGTAAGTTAATTTTTTATGTTTTTAAGACGACAGACAACAGACAATTATTAGACGGTTGAAGCTAAAAGAAATTAATAGCGTTGACGTGTTAATAGCGTTAATACGCCTAATCTTAAGTTGAAAAGGTGCACCTCGTTAACCGATTGATTGCAAACCAATTTTTGTTTTATTCAGCCTATTCTTCGGAAAGAGGTCCGAAGGATCCGTTTTGTAATACAAAACCTATCACAAGTTTCACAAACCAAGACAAGGATTACCGGAGATCTTGACGTCGGCTACGTCATTAAACTGCGATCAGTGCTGCAAGTGACAATATTTTTTCACAAACAAGACCCTGATGACGAATTAGACAATTCCAAAACGTATTTGGCGATTTATTTTTCTGTAAAAAAATCAGACTGCACAACAACGGATCCATTGACAGGAACAGTTAGCCCAAGGATTTTGAAGGCAAATGGAAAGATTCTCTATTACGTTGAAGGTATGCCTTAAGTTTGTTGTAAATTATTTAAAATCACTGGATTAAATAATGTTTGGATGTAGGTGATATGGTTATAAATTTTACTGCGCTGGGTCAAAACACATTTGGGATAATGAGGTTTATGGACATTGATTCTTTGATGGCCACGCAAAGTGTTGTGAAAGATGATACGCTTTTGATCGAAGTTGAATTCACTCTTTTTGGAAAGGCAACAGCAGTCGAGGAAAGTGATGGCGAAAACTCGAAATATAAGCAGCTTTTTAACAATCTGAAGGCGGCATCATCACGGACATCAAGTATTGGGAGGGATTTTGATTCTTTACTCGAGACTGGTGATTTCTCTGACATAGTGCTGGATGTCAGAGGTCAGAAATTCAAGTGCCATAAATGCGTGTTGTCCGGTAAGAATTACAAATATTTTCTACAAATGTTTTGCTTAACACGTTCAGACGTGATATACACACTTCTATTTTTATTTCTGGGCACAGCAAGGAGTCAGGTATTTTCCACAATGTTCCGTTCCGGTTATACAGAATCCAATTCTGCAATTATTCAAATAGACGACATCAAGCCTGACACAATGGCAATTATTTTAGCCTTCATCTACAGCGGAAATCTACCCAAAGTTAAGACGTGGGAAAATAATTTATATGATATTTTATATGCAGCTGAAAAGTACAATTTATCAGAACTCACAGGATTCTTAGACGCGACAATCAAGACTAGAATTCTTACAATGAAGAATTTAAATGATATTATGGATCTCGCTTCCATGTTTAGCCTTCCAAAGACTAGCAAGAAAATCTTGAAACTTCGTAGGATACCGGAGCTCTTAGCATAATATACTTGCTGTACTAAACAAAGTGGCATTTAAAGTCAAATAAAAGTTTTTTTTATAACTGTTCCCAAAATTTAATTACGCTATAAGTAAGGTTACTAAAGTAAAAATAATTATGGTTTTGTATCTAAGCGGTGAGTTAGCTGTCCGTTTCCCAAGCTCAAATTCGGCATTACAGTCATAACGAGATATAAATCGCACTTCAGCCGCAGCATTTTTACAATATTACAAATTGTTATACAGTACTACACAATATGCCAGTAATTATATGAAGTATTCATGGACGTGATTTTGAATTAGGTACCTATACAGAAATTTAGAATAATAAATTAAAATGTATCCAACTATTACAACGGCGTTACGGTTGTTCGAGTCCCTAGGGTGCGGTTGGCACGCAGCGAAGGAGTATGGCTGCCAAGCTGCTGCTGCTGGGGCGCGCGCGGGCGAGACGCATCGCATTTCGCATCGCATCAAACAAGTTTGGAATTTATTTTTTTACTTTTTAATTTGTTTTACTGTCTTACTTTTATAGTATTACTGAGGAAAGCTTTCAAAACTCTTGGGGATTGCATTCTGAGGAACCTCCAGACACCATACGGAACAATAACAAGGTAAACCAACAACGGATTTTTTAAATGCGTGCGTTCGTGTTAACTGTACTCTGTACTGTGAGTATAATTTTAGCCATGAATTTGGAAACTATCAAACGTGTACAATGCGAAATGCAATATACGTTAGAGACATTTCTTTGACTTTAGATTCAGATATTGCTTTGCATTTTTTTAATTTCAGAATTTCGAGCGACATGCCATCCATAGTATCCAACGCAACCCAATATGAACATATAACAAATATTTCCGACTTCTTGGATACTTCTAGGAAGGATCACAAGGTAAGAAGCTCATTCACCTTATGCACGCCACGGGGAGAGGTCATGCAAATTGTTTCCGAAATTTTCAAAAAGTGAAATTATATTTTTATTCTAAATCATCCCAGGAGGGAGTTGGCGAACGAGACATGGACGCTGCAATGGAGGAAAAAAACGTGGAGCAAATGATCATTGAATTGGAAAACGGAGCCGGGGGTGAAGGGGGGATTACTTTTATGGAAAAATCGCCAAGAACCCCAACTCAATCGACAACGCCTTCGACGGAAAAGTCCCCGACCCCGACGGCCCCAGCTCCATCGACACCTAGGACACCACGTCCCGCTACCGCTCCACCTGCCGTTTCCGAATCCGAAAATGCAAACAATGGAAAAGAAGAAGTTCACGTCCAAGTCCCTCAGGATATTTTTCCACAAATTCCGCCAGCCCAACCAAATCAAGTGGCGACTTATCAGCAAGACCTTGCTTACCCTTCCCTTCAAAATTTGGTGGAATTCCGCTATGACATGATGGGCTCTGCCCACATCATTGACAATGTGGCGCAATTTCTTGGTGACTCTTACGCTCATTTTGCTAATTCCCCGCAGTCTCCACAAGTTTTTAGCGTTTTGGAATCTGTTTGTCATTACTACTCACAACCTTGCTGCATCTACATTTGTGGAGAATGGGTTTCCAGTCAAATCCAAATCCCCGTTGCCCAACACATCTGCGTTTCAGTGGACGATGGTACCAAGCGCTACGAGGAAGTCATCAAGTAAGCTTTAACAATACTTTTAACTTTCATGAGGTCTGAAAATTATTTGTGCTTGATTAGATTGGACTTGACCCGGATCCCGCCTAGTTTGGAATCTCAACAATTAATTTTTACTTCTGTGGAACATCGTATCGTCCGTGGAAATCCATCCCGTCGTCCACGTTTTAGAGATATTCTTCGCCGAAGCTTGGAAGAAACAATGCGAACTTTGACGGATACCAGTTTTGAAATTATTGTAGAGAGAAACAAACCTGACCTTAATTACCAGCTTTTTGCGTGAAATTTTATTTTGTTTGTGTTCTTGATTTCAGGTGAGCCGAGCCACTGGACGCTGTGGCTCAATGGATTACCTCATTAGCCAATTTTTTGCTGATCCTCATCCAGGAAGTCCTTATGAGCTTTTTGTTGGACCGCTGATTCAACATGTTCCACAACAGTTGGATATCGGATTGACTGGAGCGCGTTACAAGGTGTGTGGATTTTTTCAGCGCCCAGTCCTTGGGAATGCAACGATTTTACTGACACGTGGGGACACCCAATTGTTTGAAACGCTCTCCATCAACATATTTGGACATGAACGCAAAATCCTTGGAGTTGCATTCGATTCGGCCGTTGCTAGATTGGTTGGCAGTGGGGAAAGTTCTTCTTGTGCAATTGCTTTGGTTGAAGCTGCGTCCTACTCCGACTTTGGGTAAATTAAATTTTTGTTGGGTTGGCATTTTACTGGTGCTAATTTTTATTAATTCTTAGGCCAACTGGTTGGGGACTAAACGTGGTTTCCCACAACCCAAGAGTTGCTCCTGCATTTCACCCATTTTGTAATTTGCAACAAAATCCTTTGTTCAATCGCAACTTGAATCCTTACTACAGTCTGTCATTTCATCCTCCGTCTCTTCATGCCTCGCTTGGCTATTCGCAGGCTCCTTATGGATTTTATGGCAATTGCAAAACATTATTGATTCAAAATTTTTAATTACTGTTCATCCAATGGGACTTTTAAATTTTAAAATATTACAGCTTGTCCACTGGTGGGTGGGCAACTTCTGCAGGCGCAGCCACTGCTTCCAATGCTAACTCTTCCGGGCACCGTGGCAGTTACAGGTATTCAAATTGTTCCACCGGGTGAACAAACTCCTGAGAAGAGTCAGACAGACGAGAGTACTGATCGCGATGATCGTTCACGATCTGTTAGCCCTAGAAGACGAGAGAAGAAGCCCGTCAAGCGCACTAAACAGGCTAGTGGTGAGTTACATTGCATTTACATTGGAGATTGAAGCATTTCTTAAACCGAATTTTATTCAGGGAAAGAAGCGATGGCTAAGTTGAATCCGCACGCCCGAGAGTATTATCCGCAAGGATATGGCACTCATGGCAATCGTTTTACTGTACGTAGTGGACCAGAAGAAATCTCAGTAAACGGTACTATATTAATTTTGCTACCCCTACCTATTAATACGTTCTTTCAAACATAAAGATTTACCTTTGTCAAAAATACGTTTCAGAATTACAAACAGATTCCGAGGACACGGTTTACATTAGCAGTACAGTGTTACTATTATTACTTTTAATATTTCACGGATACATTTTGAAAACAATAATATGACAGGTGTGGTTAAGTGCACTCCAATTCCGGCGGCTAAACGAGAAGAGTTGCAGATTTGCAGTACCAAACTTTCGGAAAAGCCCAGTGCGAATTCAGATATCTCAATGTACGTCAGCCGTTCCCCTTTCCCCAACCAATCTGAAAGTCGGTGCTCAGTCCTGGACCCGGAAAACACACTGGAAGTTAAGACCAGCAGATTTAAGATGCAAGACATGAGTGTGCCCCCATTTCGCTCAACCTCATGGTCAGAAGATATGGAAAATCATTCCTACGTTGAGGAAACAGAACCTAAGCACCGCTTCAGTGAAAGTTATGACAGTGGGCGAGGCAGGAGACAGTTCAGAGATGCAAGTAAGACTTTAGAACTAGCCATTTAAACTATAAAACTTTTGTGAAGTAACACTTGAAATTTTCTGTTCAAGATTACCGTGGAAATGACGACTGGAGTGTCAAGAATCGCAACGGGAATAATCGTTGGAGTGGTGGTGGTCGTCGGCAAGACAATGGTCAATCAAATGAATATCGCCAGGATCTCCGAGCCAGCCACGGTTTTGGGCCTCGTGATAGCCATAATGGACCTAGATATCTTCGCGGCAGTAATAATGAAAGGATCAGTTGGGGTCGTGGCGGCCGTAATAACAACAACAGCTATGGTGACCGATATTATCAGAGAGATCCAAGGGAATACGACCAGGACACATCGAGGAGAGCAAACCCGGATTTCAATGAACCAGAATCAAAATTGCTGGACGAGTCGAATGTCCCCGGAGGATCAAGCTCAAGGTTTGCCATATGAGCCTGCGTGCAACATGAGCTGCAAGATTTTTCTAATATGCAGTTTATATTTCTAGGCCAAATCAAATTTCTCTGTTGGAACCTTCCAATGTAACCAATCACCGTAGGTCACCTTCTGATGAGGAGAAAGCGACATCTTCATATGCTGCCGCGGCTCGGGTAAATGTTTCTGCAGATTTGCATGCATTTACGGCCCCCAGAAATCCCGAAAACGAGTCCGAACAAATTCCCGAAATCCCAACACCAGCCTCAGGTGGCGATTCCAAGGAAGAGGAAGTTTACAATTTTTCGAACGCTAATCGGGGGCACAACCGGGGCAACTACCAAAGCAATTACAGAGGAAACTACCGCACTTATCGTCGGGATTACAATTATGATTACAATAACTCATACTACAGCAATGATAATCATGGTGGCTACCAAAACCAATATTATGAGCAAAGAAATTATAATCGCAGAGCCTACTTAAACTATCCCAAAAGAAATCAGGATAATTGGAATAACAATAATACTAGCAACAATAAGGGCAATATGGAAACGGAGGAGGTCCAACAGCAACCGAACCCTCCGCAGAAATGGAATAAATACCCTACTAAGAATTTCCAGCCTAATAATAGGTCTCAAAATCCTAAGCGTGGTGGGTCTACACGGGGAGGCCATCAAGATGTTCCATCTCTGAATGATTTCCCACCTTTATACACAGCAGCAACATCTGCTCCTGCTGCGAAAGTTGCTCCTGTGAAGGAACCCAAGGTTAGCAATTCGCAGCTTTCATTAGATTTGCAAATCTTAAACTTGCAATTTGAACTTTTCTAATTTGTGAATAAAATGTTTAATGTATTACTTAAAGCCGAAGTCGGCTGGCGGCAGTAGCAACATCAAGAAAAAAGCTAAATGTTTCAAGAAATATAATAATAGAGAGGGTTCTACTTCAAGTGAAGATGTGGATAATTATTTGGGCGATGTTATTCCACGTGAGATTAAGCCAGCAACCGTCCCCGAGGAAGAAAATGATTCCCGAAAGGATGCACGCGGAGACGGACTATTCCAAGCAGACTCGACTGAAAATGAAAAAGCAGTCGAAACCCAGCCGCAGAACGGTTACATTCAGTTATGAACTAATTATTAATTATGATTGCTGTTAAACAATTTATATTTATTAGCTGAGACTGTTGAAGATCATGTGGAGAATTCACGGAAAGAAACCGCGGACCCTAGATTTTCCCTTGGCTATGGCACTGCTGTTGACCATTCTTCTTTAACCGGTGAGACCAATTTACTGAATTTACTGCTTAAACTTGCAACCTATCCAGCTATTCAAAATTCAAGTGTATTTTGAATTTGTTCACGCAGAGTATGACGCCGATATTGAAGGAGGAGGAGAACCCAGGGATTAAAACTTCAAACTCTCAAAAAATGCTGCTCTTCGCCACAAAAATAATTTGTATGAAACCATCCCCAAGGTGTTTTCAATACTCAAGTAATGTGTATAATGTGTAACAGTACTCAAAACCAGTGCCTAAGTTGAAAATTGCCGATTAATCGTTGAGAAACTTCAAAATTTGGGAAATGGTGTTTGAATAAAAACTTAGCGATGGAACTTTTAACTGTTGTTGAGAGCTAATTTCTTGACATCATTGAACCGTGATTGAGGAGAATGGAGATGAATAGGAGATTGTGAGGGTCATCGATTAATACCGTGTAGCAATACAAATGTGATCTATCACAGAACCAGGAATGTGATTAGAGTTAAACCGTAAAATAACTTGTGCAATGATTACTCAAAAATAAATGCTCAGTCATGCAAAGGCTTGGTTTTCAAAAATAATTATGTGTGTATCACGACATAAAACAAAGGAAAATGGAGAACTTGTAGTTGTAATCCCATCGCCAGAGCCAAGATTTGCAAGGATTTTCTTGCCTGAAAAATCTCTTTCATCTCGTGTCGCTCTTTTAATCCTTGAATGCCGGTTACTGAATTACCAGGTTTTTGTTTTGTGTATTTTCTTTTAAATGCTGTCATCATCCTCAGTCATTTTACTCGCGCCTCGCTTCCTGAATTCTGTATGGTTTCGTGGTAATTGCACTATGTAACATATTCATGGAGGAGCGGAAGTAATAGGTAAAGGTAATCTGCTCAAAATGAGTATAGAAATCAAGGGACGGGGAATTTGGGTTAAGGACATTGATTTACGGTCAATACATTTTGCTTCTCATCAGACAAATCCACCTCCGCATTGTAAAGTGAAGCGGTTAAGCCATGAGATGACTTTTGCTTTGCCAATTTGAACCTGTCTTAACAAAGCCTTGCAAATTCCTCTTTTTGCTGAATCCTCAATGGAATGGATCAGCTATTTGTGTTCACACCAAATTGTAAGCGATTTTTTTTCTTTTCAACGTACAACAACCACAAGTTGGATTACGATTGTGGCCATCAACTAAGTATTTGGGGAAAAAATCCATGAAGCGATAAATACTAAATTCGCCGAAGACTTGCTTTTTCATTTCTGAATTCAGAAATTGATCATTTTGATTTTTTGCGTTTTACGTGCTTTGAATCATTTGGTCAGAATTCCCCAGCCATTAACAAGAGTACATATTTACCAGAATATCCAAATCTCACCCAGCTTCCACCACGCAGCGTCATAAATTTGCAGATGGTCAGACTTAAGTCCACCTAATTACAGTGCGTTGGTTTTGAAACATGAGCTGCTGCTGGGAGCACTCACATTTGAGCTTTAATTTCATGGAATTTTGTCTATGACGCTGCGACACTCAAAGAAATACAAATTGTGTTTCTTAAAACATTTGTCCGCTCTTCTGATTATGACCAACCGCTGCACTACCTCTCTGTGTGTCTTGACACAACCAAGAAAGTTGGAATTAAAATTCTGAGAGTGTGGAGCAAATAACAACTGAAATTCCCCAGAAATGTACAAAAGGTACCAGCTACTTGTGAAATGTGAAGAGACTTTAAAGATGTGAAACAGTGACCAAAGACGATACAGTTCATACGTCCTGGCTCGGCCGACTCATTCAAAATTGTTTTAATTATCCGTTTGGTGCAAATGCATGGGCTCTTCCACTACTGGCCTTAAGGCTACCAGGAACACGATGCGATGACGAGACGGCCGCTAAGAAACAAAGTCCTATTTCGTTTTGAGATAGCGAGACACAAAATAATAACTCAGCAGTAATGCAATGTGCATTGCATAGCTATGCAAGATGCTATGTTGATGGTTCGTAAAGAGCCAAAATATGAGAGAATCACCCAATTCTCATAAAGAAATCCATCATTTGCAAAGACCTTGTCAAATATGAATAATTTGATCACTTAAATATTTTCCCTTCATGTAAACAACATTAACACCTTCAGCGCTCCTAATTATAAAACATTTCTATCAAACAGAACCCCAGCATTTCCCCCAGTTTACAATAAACTCTTCAACTGCCGCATGCCGCGCGCGGCCACGGAGGTCAACGGTCGATCTATATAAGTAAAGCCTGCCCCAAGTGCTCTGCCTCACAACAATAATAATAGTGATTTTTTGTATAAAATCTCTGCTTTTTATTATCTTTTTGGTTGAGAAAGAATGAAAATGAAAATCCACATATGCCGGTTGCTCTTTGACAGGAAGGGTGAACGTCCCCTATCAGCTCTGTTAAGTCTTCAAAAAAGATAATAACAATAAGAGATTTCAATCGAAATATCACTCCATTAAATTTCCATTGTTGTGAGGGAGGCAAAGGTTCCCTTCATGTGCATGTGTGTGCAAGTTTGGAGTGCTTGTGTGGTTTTCTGTTTATTGTTTTGTTTTCCATTTTCTTTCGTCAAAGATGTAAGCCTGTGCCGTGGAATTATCAAATGGGTTATTAGTGCATGGCTAGTCATATGGGAATAATAGCTGTGATGTGTGTACGAAGGGCCATCAGACCAAAGAATGAAAATATTTATTTAAAAAACGTTATGTTCAGGATGAAACGGAAAAAATTGCGCAATTTATGGCTTCGAGCTTTACTTTTGAGGTTTTCGCTTAATAAAATCAGCATTCCTTTCCATTTCATATTCTATTTTGCAGTCACCCGAAATTTAAATATGTAATTTCATTTAAACAACGTTAAGATGTCCGCTTCTCAGTATCAAGTAGTAAGAAAATTGATCTGTGGTGAGAACAGGCAACAAATTTTTAATAATTTATAATTCTTATTTAATTTAATGAAGATTTTACTTCGAAATACAGTCCTGGGCTTTGAACAATTTCCTATTTCAGATCGCGTGACAGTGACCACGTAAGGAAGAAGTTTAGAGAATCGCATCGTTTTGCAGTGAAACCCAAAATATTGAAACACAGACATTTTCTCCTCTGTCGAATCCAAGTTGGTTGAACTCTTATAAAATAATTATGATCATTATGTACGGTTCTCCGCACACACATCCCCATACATACATCGTATCGACAAACCACAGAATACTTTTCATTGTTTCTGTGTGGTTAAATCCCATCTTAATTACCAAATATGAAAAATCCATGTTAAAGGACGTACAACATATGCTACCTCTTATCCCTTCAAACCTCCTCTTTTCGTGAATAAAGAAATTGCGATTCCAAGGAGAGCCAATGTTTTTCTTTGTGGTCAAATCGCTGGTAGTTTTTTTGGAATCTGTTTTCACTTTTAATTTCATTCCTCTTGGTGTGTGAATCGAGCGAGGATGCAAAGTTTGTGATGCGGAGTTAATGTTTGAAGAAAGGCGGAATTGAATGATCAGATCTTGTTGGATCCTTCAACAAATTGTTAATTGCTATCAACTGCGATGCAACAACTCACGTAATAAATATAACGCTCCAAATCCCCATTCAACGAGTTTGAGTTTCCGCTTTTGGATCCAGATAGAATTCCACACAATGGTCAACGCTTGTTTGTCAAATTTGCAAAAATAGTCAATACACAATTTCAAATTTTCTTCATCCATTTTTAAAATTCCACATTGGACTGCTCCGGCCTAATTCGAAATTGTGAAATCTCAAGCGTAAGGTATGCCGCCGCGCCGTTTATGGTGGCAAATCCAAAAATTGAAAACGAAAGTAGAAATTTCTCACATTCCTGCATTTCGTCTGGGTAGTTGAATTTAATATTCAAAACAGATCCACCCCTCCGAGAAAATTTTGTTTTTGAGATTAGCCAAATACTTTTAAATGTTGTGTACAACGACAAAGGCACTTGGCACAGGGCTGTGTATGTACACACAAACACACAGTAATTAAACAAAGCACTTGGCACTTTTGCACTCATAAAAATTACAAAGACCCCTGTGAAAATTGAAACTTAAGATGGTGCCTCCAAGGTAAAAAGTGAAGATATCAAAGTGAAAAGTGAAGTATTTGTCGCTCGAATCTTTTGAGTTTTAAGGCCCAAAAAATACGGGAAATTTTGGTTTTCATGTCTTTCAAAGCCGCGTGTATTTTAAATATTTAGCAATTAAAAATACAATTCATTTTAAGATCAATGTAGGCGCAAAATTTGAATTGTAATTATTACAACATTTTACAAACAATTATACCATGTTGATCCTGGAGGTTCTTCAAGATTACAAATGCATCAAAATAGATTTCACAACAAAGCCCTTCCTTCCCTACCGCACACAATGCGTTGGGTATCCAACCCACGCCATGCCACGCACGCATCACACACATAACTTACGTAACTCAAACTCATAATAGCTTCGGCCACCCCATCGCCTTGCATTAAATAATTATCATGTCATTTAAATGATCCTAATCTTGAAATTTGCATGAGAAGTCGGAGAGAGAATGGGGATCATTATCCCATCTTGTACGTACCGCACTGCCACGACCTACGAGTGCAGTAGCCGAGCCACGGCACGGCACGCCTGGCTCACATTTTTTTTAAATTTGTCACGTCTTTAACCCAATTTCATCAAACTTCTGTCACAGTGTCGATTCTCAAAAAAGTAATGCCCCGTCCCTTGTCGTGGCCCTGCCATGGGATGTGATGACGAATTTATGAACGAAATTTTCCCATTCTCATGAGAAAAAAATCCCCTGAACGAATTTCCGTGAATCGAATGTCAATCCGGCGCGTCGCGTCAGCTCATTCGCGCTAAAAAATCTCCCTCCATTCCTGTCATCCCATTAAAATGTCTTTGCCGTCTTTTTGGTAACAACGTGCAATTTACAAGTGTAATAGAAATAAATGTGGTTTCATGTTAATCACTGCGACTGCCAAACCCTTTGAGGGTACACACAATCACCACACGTAGATGGACCCATTGTAATTTTCACTCATTCCTCGTCGTCGTTTTTACGTTTTTTTCCATGTGATGTGGTATCACATTTCGAGCACGTCCTCAACACTTACACAACATAACTTTGCCGTTTGCCAGAACTTGCGGCTAAACTTTCTTCGTCTTCTTGAAAAAAATGCGTACGCGGACGGACGGCTCTTCTCGAGATTCGTTTTTTGTCCGTGGCTGCACTGCTGTACGCAAAGTGCAAAATTGCTGAGTAGTGACGCGACGGTGAAAATGATCTGTTTGATATTATAATTTGAGTTAGAATTCAAATTAGATCATTGTGTTTTACAACTGCTCTCCAATCCATTGCTATGTGTGGTTTTTGCGTCATATTCGCGTCCGTCCCAAGGAAATGCGATACATCAAGAATAACTGGCGGCCTTTTGCTGCATAATTTTGTTCCATTGTGCGGTCCTTCATCTGTTTGCATAGTCAAGAGTGAGGAAATCATCACCGCACGTCCCGCCGTTTAAAGTGCTGAATTACCGAAGTTGCATAAAGTATTAAACTGAGCTTGAGTCATGCACACCTAGTAAATTGCAATTTGTGCAAATTTTTGAGTGATGCCGCCAGAAATTTTAATTTGTTAGAATTACTCTGTGTTCAAATTTGATTAGGTCAATTTGTTCTTTCTTGGAATTTGCCATCTCTGATTTTGGAATGCTTTAAATTTTGGGTCTAAAATATAAAATGAGGTCGTTTTTCTAGGATCCTTAATTGATGCAAATGTATTCCTCAAAAAAATTTAACACAGGGAATTCTCAGCTCAGGATGTGATACCGTGAATAGAAATCGTCTTAATTTCCTCACCACAAAGGGATTAACCTTTAAATTGGCATCCTTTCAGAAGCATTTCATTCTTCAGGCCCTGTATTTAAATACCCAGCCAGTCATTGTGTAAACTGCCATCATAAACTAAAGGATGACCAAAATTTGAATGAATTATCTTTGCCAGCAAAGTCGTTTTTTTCATAATTTCAAAAGGAGAGGAGTCATCCGTATGCAGCTCAGCGAGTCTCCATTCCACTTGAACTTTGATAATTATTGGCTAAGGTAGACAAAAGAATATATTTTCATGACCTTTTACAGGGGGAGTTTGTTTTTGTGTGACTGGCTGTGCCTTCACGTTGTGAGTCATTTATTTTGAAGAACGTGATTAATGCACACCTTGTCTCCCTTTACCTTAAATACACCACTTGACTCGAAGGGCGTTCCATGAACCAACACAAAACAACCCCTAATTCCAGAATAATGAATGGTGAATGAATGGTTTTGGTCATTCCTTTCCTAGTAATCCACTTGCGAAACCAGCGAATTAGACATTGTACGTTTTCGTTGGATAGAAATTTAGTAATTATTTTAGAGACGATTGAAATATTTTATTATTTTACTTATGTATATTTTTAATTTTTAGGTTCGCCAATTAGAAACTCCTGGAAATCAAATGAGCTACACAGCCACATACTAAATGAGCCCCCCATGCCCAGCTAAACACAACAATTAAATCATATCACTGAACTCATTTCTTTAATAAATGGCATGTAAACTTACCTAAGTAATTTCATGAATCGAATGGCATAACGAACAATTTATAAAGAAGGAAGTTAATTAAGTTAAGCTAACCAAATTATGGTATGGTCCAATCTAGATAAGTCTTGCACTTAATTTATATTCATGTACATTTTTCTTGTGGAATACATGCAAACAACGCTTCAGAAAAGATAACCCAAAGAAGTTGAATACTTCAAATCAATTTAATCCATTGGTTGTCTTTGGAATTTGAACAATTTGTGTAATTGCATCGGTATTAGTGCACACTTCATTTTGTGAATCAATTCCTTGCCCCGCGAAATGATTGGGTAACAATAGAAGTTCGGCGGACGCGTCAAATTGTGAATCCTTTGCGTAATACAGGTTCCCTTGTTTAAATTCCCAGAATCTAATTGATAATTCCGTCCATTACGATGAAGGGGGTATGAAAATTGGACGGGAGGGGAAGGGAAGTGAGATGTATTAATTTAATTCATCTTAACACTACCACCTCTCAAGATTACATCACAATCCCTCAGCTCTATTGCAATTAAAATAAAATTGTGACTTGATGATGATGAAAGAAGAGGTAGTAGGCCACCGGAGCTCCCGGTGTTGCTCTTAATAACACAAAAAAAATGATTACTCCATTTTCCATTCTTTAAATAAGCCTTCTTAATTCACCATCACTCAATTTCCTTTCTCCCATTTTATTTTGTGTAATGAATCTCAAGTAAAAATCTAAATATCCCGTCCCATCCACTACGACTACGACGACTTCACCTTGTGAAATAATTATTTGTACACTTAAATTGTACATGCCAGCCATTCCATTCCACCGCACCACCGGCCCGGCTGGTTCACATATTTTTATTATGATATTGTCTCCTCCAAATTTACGCAAGATCCCCTCCTCCTTAACTGTATCACATTCCATGCATGGCCCACGTTATTCATTTTTTATTATCTCATTCCATTCATCATTGTGTTATAAAATAATTTCAGTGCAAAAAAGCAACAGCCCTCCGTGTACGTATACGTACTACATGCACATAAATTGTGAACCAATTTGATTAGAGCTGTAGTTTATATTTTCATATACAATGTCGAACATCAAGATCGGCTACCCCTCGCAATAATTCCATGTCTTGGAGCTAAAAGAACAGAAAAAAAAATGCAAAGTTTTTAACTAGCGCCACGCCGTGCTGCTCTCTACTCCCAATTTTTTTTCTTGCAGTTTGCATCTATACATGTAATCTTTCTGGTTGGTTTAAATAATGATACACGACCGACGATGAAAGGGAATTGAAGTTACAACAATCGGAGTTGCTGCCGGCCGTCGGAGTCGCGTGCCGTGCCGTGCGGTGTGGTGCGGTGCCGTGAGGAACAATACACCTGGAGGAGTCATGCATTCTTGTCCCACGTCAATGCATCCAAAACATTGAAAATCCCCCCACTTGTTGTGAAATAAATCCTGACAGCGTCTTAAGACACACAAAAAGTGATCTTTAAGAATAGGAATAGAGTGAACCGAAGCCAGAGGCAACTCGCCGTTATTCGTAACCGTAATGAATGCGTGCGTGTGCGCCGCGCCGTCCGTTGTATTTGGTTTTGTAAACAGAGTGAGCGGATTGGAATGCAAAAATTGGAAATGGCAATGGCAATAATTGGAGAACCACACACAAAGGGGGAGGGGAGGGCAATAAAAGGGATGGATGAAATTGAAAGTGAGTTGGGGGATCCGTGACACGCCCTTAATATCCGCCACCCTTCAATGCAGTGCAATTTTGGGTCAACGAGGCGGACGCGACGACGCTTGCGCGGAAGCCACGTGTGAACCGGACCGTACCTTACCGTAAACAAGGGCCCACACGATACCACGATCTAGTTAGTGGGCAAATGGGTGTTAATTAGATGTATTATGGTACAAAGGTAATTAGGGAATCTTAATTGGCCACCGGGATGTGGATGTGGTGGATTGGCGGCTGCGGCTGTTGGCCGCGACGCGGCTGAGCATGATGTAACTAAATTGTGGGCTGACTTAAAAATTAGGTTTTTTAAAAATTTGAAATTTGATCGTTTGATTGTATTTTTCTTAATAAAACAAAATGTAAAGCGCAAATATTTATGATGAATGTGGGTGGCCTAATACGAATGACCTGTGTTAAAGTTAGTTACACATTGAGTTTTTATTGTATTACTTATCGGATTTCATGTTTGAAGTGGAGCAAAGCATAAATAGTCGGATCCCACAAATCACTCCCAAATTCCTATCACCTTGTTACTAAACGATTTTAATAAATTGGGAACAAATTACTTAATTAAACGCCTACTTTTGTGAGAAGCAAGTGCAGGAGTTGATCCTATTTCGCCTATCAGGATCCCTGGCGTGATCGTGGCGTGATTCAGACAAAATTATTATAATTGAACAATAAGGTTGCTTGCCGTAATATTATGTAGCCGTTGGACTTGAAAGAAGCACGACAAATACATAAAATAAATCTGTTTACGCATTACTTAATTACCTTGCGCTGTGGTGCTCAGCGCGGGATCTGGATTGCTCGATGAGAACGGGACGCGACGGAGGGACTTTAGTTTGTGTTCTGCGTGATTTGGGGCAGGGCTAAAAAGATAACAAAACCAAATCAAATTAAAAGCTAGGGACTATAATTCATTCCCCCTGTTCACGCACATTGGAGTAAACTAACGTCACAATTGGCCTTCCAGTTCAGTTGGCCAATGAATGGATAGGTAGATTAAAATATGCAAATATTTGCAATCAATTGTAACTATGCTTGCAAACTTTGTGATCCAGAATAATTCTAAGAAAATAAAAGAAAAGAGCTATCGGACCATAGGGGGGAACAATCTTGTCTTTATTCAATCAGAGCACTGCCTCTCATTAGAGGTTGCCATTTGACACAGTATAGCACAATTTTACTTCTTAATTCTAGTTTTGGTTAAATTCTATTGTTTCCATCATAAATGTATTAGTTTCATGCATTTTGTC
>JAAXYW010001256.1:0-23335 GCA_036851895.1 Orthonychiurus folsomi
CACACTTGATATTTTACTCTCTCTTTGCTGCCCTTGTCTCCTCTGGAGAACGAGCTATGGGCTGTGTGGGATGCAGGTGCTACCGCACTGCACGGCTTTACTGCTACCTGTCCCTTACAAACAAAAGACTGAAGGCAATACCGATGCCTCTTTAACTATTTTATTACTTATTTATTTTAACTACTATTTATTCCACTATTTAGTGTTTCGTTGATTTCTAAAATTATGGCGGCTTTGAAAACTTCTTTCATTCCTTTCCCTTGACGCAAGATGTGGACAATTTTTTCCATTAAAATTGCCTACAATCCAGTCAATTTCTTTTTATGAATCCAACCCTTTGGCATATTGAAATTGGATTGTGTGGTAAGGCTTTTGAGGTGGACTTTGAGAGCAAGAAGGGAAGAATTGATACGGTGTTTTATAATGAGTTTTGTTGCTTCACTCTTTTGGGTTCTGCCTTCCCTTGCACTAATTTCAATTTCACTTTCCGTTCTTCTTTTGAAGTCGTTAATCTCATTGCCTCTCTTCTCTTGGCAATTCCTTAAGAGGGTTGTGTACAAATTCAAATCTGTACGTACGTGCGTACTACTAGTACACGTCATTGATGCATTTGGGCACATTAAGATTTTTCCTTCGTCCAAACTCAGTTTATTAAGCGGCTTTCAATTGGTGTACAATAAACAGAAGGGATGGCACAGGGAAAAAACTTTAGCTTTCCTTGGTCGGTTGGCCGAATAAAAAAATAAGTGTATATTATGTACAGGATCCCCATGCTGTTGCCAAGCTCGGCCTGTTCTCACACGTTTCCTCTGTGTTTATTATGATGCAGGGCCTTTAGTCCACATGTGTATGAGCTGGAATGCTGCCTTTCCAGTTAAGAAAGATGAAAAGGACAAATCCCTTCCAGCTATCTATAATTACTATCATCTATCTATTCACCCAACCCGCAATCCATCCATGCCCGCCCAACAAAACCAAAGTTTCAAACATCAAACACACAACAGGAACCCGACGTGTATTCTCCGAAAATTTGAACTCGAGGCTATTGTTTTCTGAGCCGAGGCCTCAAAATCTCCGAAACAAATTCTTTAAGACAATATTCCAGGAAAGTTAGGAGCCATCCAATTAGCAATTCCGCATCATTGAATCCTTCCGGTCCACTCACCTCAAGACCACAACTAACAATAATTAATTTATTTGTATGAAACCCTGCTCCTAGTAAAGGTGTCCCCCATTTTACGGTCTAGTTGAATTTACATTCATGTTGAAACTCAAGGAAGAGCTGTTCCCCTCACAAACATCAATGGGTATTGTTTTGTAGGAATCTTAATTAGAATTTTGGCAACGAACACCTGGGTCTAGCACCTCATTATTTACGTAGCACTTAATCTAGTCCCAACGGTTCATTTTATTTTGATGTTCAATGATTCAAGGGGAGAAATTCTGTACAGTTTGGATGGGAACCATTCAACTGTTGGAGAATCCTCAATCCTAATTAAGCCAGGCCTGGTCATAAGTGAAGTAAGAAGTAAGATGTATAGAAATAATGAGGAGGACCATTCGCATGGTGCCAATTTAATTTTGTAAAAGTCAATGACCTGCTGCAGTGCAGCTTGGAATTGTGTGAATACTAATTTAGATTTTACCTCTCTTGTCCAACACTGGCCATTGCATTGGCATTGTGTTAATTTTCAAATTTTAAGTTGATTTGTGGTTGATTATTAATGTGTTATGAAATAAAAGACTGTGAGATGTATTAAAACTACAATAAATGCCATGTATTTCCTGTATAGCTTGGATTTTCTTAAATACGCTTGCATGTAAACTGGATATGGATAAAATTCCCACCTCCGCAACCACTCAAGTCCTTTAACACTTTTCAACGTCTTGGATTTTGGTGTCCGTTACATTAGGATCACTTTAATTACACGAGGGAATCATGCAAATGGAGTACAAAACACGCAGACCTCCTTTCAAAATCCTAAGTCTGAGAGACAATTTAATGGTTTTTTCACCGTCGCGTCGTGACAGAAACAAGGGTCGCTTTGCCCTTATAAGTAAAAGAGCACTTTTAATGTCTGCCAATAAACTGACTAGTCACAGCCACCAAGCAAGTGACCTTTACTTTCCTGCGATGCTACCCTGCGACTAACTCCGACGCGCCACCATTAAACTTTCCTTGAAAAACAATGGATCACGGCACTTCCGATGTGAAAATATAATATTTTAAACGCTGCACAAATAACGGTCAAAGTGGAGATTCCGTTCCGTTCAACTTAACTAAACTAAGCCGGCATTGTACTTTATTCCCTCATTAAATACAGTTTCTTGTAATCAAATGCGGCGGCGCGGTGTTGTGGGTTCCAATTTACAGAGAGTGGGCTACGGTTTCCGTACCTGCCTGGTGATGTACGGCATCCAATTATGTCATTAAGGCAAGTCGAAGGAAGGGAAGGGTCATTAGGTCCATTCCCGACTGTCATTCCTTGATTGTGCAAATCTGGTAAATATTTTTCTGACGTCGAGACCAACGCCACTAATGGAATTTTAATTCGGTCACTATCTTTAATGTATGGTTGTGAAATATTAATTTGGAGTTTGAACATGTCGCAGTGAAACTTGGGCTCTCTTTACTCTCCCTTTCCAATATTGCATTTCAAAGCAGATGGGAAATTTGCTAATTGGAATTGGCTACATTGTTCGTGATTGCGTCTTCATCGACATCGCACGTGGTAGATGCACGAAAAGTAAATTTCTAACAATTGCCGCCATGTCACATAAATATAAATATAATATTAATGATTTAAAAGAGACTTACCAATGACACAGATCGCGGTCCTAGTGCTTCCTCGTCATCAGTTTTTGAGTAAAAGTCCGCACAGGAATAAAGGCTCTTCTTAGATGTCCTGAAGGGAAGAAAATAAATCAAAATCAACTCACATTAAATTTCCAAATTAAATCGCCAATTCCTAATTACCATTTCCAAATTTGGGAACCCTTCACCCGCGTTGGGAAATAAATCAATTTTTATTAAGATGATAAACGGCGTGTGTTTAATTGATGGTGGAGATGATTCGCTCAAATATAACCCTAATTCATGTTGAACTTAATGACTGTTCCACTTCTCCCAGCCTCCAACAATGGAGACGGAAAACTCATAAAAATTTGAATAATGAAAAGAGGATGACAATGCTTTGCTGTGGGAGAGTCAGTCGTATATAGTTACACGATGTTAGTGTCCCATAAAATGTGAGCAAAGGAATATCAAAGTTAAATGCATGCATTCCTGTACGACAGATGCAATTAACTCTGAAACTAATATTGTTAATGATCCCTTAATAAAATCTTCAAGACGAAATAAGCACAAGGAAGTGGTGGACACTTCATGCATGCACTGCACAACTGCACTGCGGGGAAGGATTCTACAAAATTCTTGCATTTTATTTGTTTTACGTCCTTCCCAATTCTCATGAATAAATCCTGCACCTTTTACAAGGTGAATGCGTGGAATTCAATGCAACGCATTTTACATGAAAAATTACAAAGTGAATGCGCGGAAGGGCACGGTGCTGCGACGCGTAACGTGAGATTCAAAAAAATCAACTGGCACTCTCCGTAACCAATTTGCTAATTGTTTTCTCAAGGTAAATATGTATTTAACATTTTACAGGATTAGTGTCGCACAGGGCACTGCATTAGCAAGGCGAGGTTTGGGTTGATGCCATTTCTCGATTTTTTGTACAAACTCCGTGGATCCTTCCAATGTTTAAAGTTGTTCTAAACTCACTCCTATTGCATTGCATTGAATGACGCGTGCTTTGAAAGCCAATCAGGGACATTAAATCATATTCACTCTGTCCACAATCATACAATGCAACAAATCTTCACAATCACACAAATCTCAAATAATGTGGCACAGGAATAATAAATATTAATCCCTAATCCTTGACTGAGCAGTTCCCGTCCAGTTACAAAACTCTGTGATTTAAACTCAACCGTGCATAAACGCTACACTCAGTTTTTCACACACACAAATCTCAAACATTAGACACGGCAAAAGTGTAAATGATAAGATTATGTGAGTGCCAATTCATTTCGAAATCCCTACCTCCGTTCCCTTGACAAGTTATACATTCACATTAGAACAATTGGTGGACTACCACAGATCAGATCACACACACACACATCTTCAACTGGTTCACACATCACACAGTCATGGTACATAATGGCCTTATTTGTCAATAAATTTTCGAATCTAGACACGATGCCACGACGCGCTGCAAAAAGAAATACATTCTCCCCCCCCCCCCCCCGCACCGGCATGTAGGATGTGAACATTTGAAGAAAAAAAAGAAGGAAAGTTTTAAGTCGTTCCTTCGTCTCTCGTAAAAGTCTAATTGATTATCTGTTCGAGAGCAAGAAACTTCTTTAAGTCAGTCCAGGCACGCACAACACACACGTTCGTATAAGTAGCGTATGTATTTGCCATTTGAAACATTTAGCTCCTTTCCTTGTGTTCGGCTCCCCCCCCCCCCATACACAAAAACATGTGGACGAGTCGTCGTCTAAAAGTCTAATAATACAGCTAAGATTTGGGAGTGAATTGGAGACGGACAAACCTGATCCCTTTGTAACGACGGAGATTGACTTCACTCAAATGACTTGGTGACTCCATATGCGTGGATTGGAGGAACTCAAGAGCGGGAAGATCATCGGGGATTACTTCACTGGACCAACCAATCCGTAAACTCACTTCAATGTATTTAAATCCAATCAATTATTCATCAAATCATTCACGTGTGCGCGTGGACTGGCGCGGCGGCGGTGAAATGTTTGGATTCTCAAGACTCGGGACGGACGGACGGCGCGGCGTGATGCTTGCCCACTTCAATTCCGAATCCAATCACACTTTGTTTTTACACCTCAAGTCATTCACTGATTGTTGAAGAGGAGCGACTGGAGTTTTGGATGACAGGTCCCTGTAAAAACAAAAAGAAATTTGTCACGCTTCTTGTATTTTCCTACATTTAAAAATGAAAGTCAATGGGAAAGAGTCGTAGTCTAAGTCTAGTTGATCGGTTGTCCCTCTTAAAATTCCATTCCCAAAATAAAGATACGTGCCTACTGCCTTGCAGCTGCAGCGCGGCGCGGCGCCTAGGACATTTCCCTTTGAAAGAAATTTTAAACAAATACGTGGATTTGTAGTACGACACGACATTAGGACATGGAACGCCAATTGTAACAGTGCGAACTAACTCCTTCCAAGGGAGAGTAATCTTTCCCCTTTGTTGACATTTCCATGCTGTGTAAACAAACAGTCGAAAATTGAAGTACATGTGTAGGGCTTAGCCATGAATTTAAGAATTTTTTAAGTACTTTCCGCCGCCCTTGTTGTTAACAATTACAGAACACTTCTCAATATCTCAATTTCCATATGTACAAAACGACGTGGAAAAAGCAGGACATGCTTACAACTGCCACCGTCAAGCATAATAAGGCTAAAATAAGCCGGCTATTTCAAAGGTACAATTTTATTTGGATTTTGAAAAATAAAAGTGGACTGTATATAGCGGATATTTAATCAATTGTTCAGCCCCCCTGCATCTGTCGATCCAATTACCAACCCGTAGTTAATTAATTGGATAAATTGTTTGACTACCGAAGACTAACCTGTCATACCGGACATCATTAATTTCAAGAAATTATTAAATAATAATTCAACAGTCTAATCCAATATAATTTGGCTCTACTTAATCCAATTTGCATTCGGAACACGCCTCCAGAAATTAATTAGCTTTCTCCAATGTTGGCAATTAAAAATTAAGCCAATAAAGATAATTATGGGTTATTAACTGGCAACTAGTTTTTAATCCAAGAGCTAAAGCTTACACTAATTTAAAATCCAGTTTTCTCCGACCAACAACTGCCACGGCACTTGCACAGAACTCACAATCCACAAAACATTGAAATACTGCACGTAACAACTAAGCACGCATGTTAAATCCGACTTGATGTGAAATCCCGTCCTCGTCTGAGTCCGTATGCGTATGAAGAGCAATAATAAAACCCGTGGAACCTGTACAAATTTTATATTTCCCAGGGTTTCTGCACTTTGGTAATATTTTTTTTTAATCCTTGAAGGAAATGGACAGTGTGTGTTCACAATGAAAAGTTAAAGAAGACTGGAGGGGAGGATACAATCCATAGTCTGTCTTATACACTTCTCCTTCAACACATACAAATCTCCCTTGGGTCCATTCAACATCTTACAAAAAAAGGATGCAACTTCTCCATTCCAACTCGACAAGATCGCCAAGGAACAAACATACAACAAATTGGGTACAGAAACTAATGCTCATTTCAAAATTTATAATACGGCACAAGGAGACTTGAGAACTTGAAGTAGACAAAGTGAAAACTTCCGAATTTGCAACTTAATTTATTCTCTCCTTTCAAGTAACATGCGGAAATTCAAATAATACGAAAAAATTGAAATAACAAAAACCTTGATTTGTTTTTATTTAAAAAAATATTTATAATTTTTTATTTGATATTCAAATAATTTGACATGGAATAAAATGATTCCAAAGATTCATTGCTAGTCTGAGAATCTGGTGGAGTGAATCATTACTCCCAAACGAAGTATACGGAGCACGAAGATTGTTCAAAATGAGTCAAAGTGACTAAGACGAACGCATCTCTTTTGACGAAGCGAGGCCGACGGAGGGAGTAAAATGAATGTTACGTTAGCAAAAACCAAAACAAATTCAATTCCATGACCAACCGAGGCCATTTATTTGATCCGCCCCCTACTTTCCTGTCTGTTAAATCCCCATTAAGAGGAATTCCCATACTTCCAGTCCCAGAGTCTGCCCTCTTCGAGATACGGATCACAGTCCACCACCAAAAAATTGCCAGAGAAGATCGGGAATAGGAAAGAATGCATTTGTGGATTGGATTGCACAAAACGTGCATTTAAAATGGTCCAAGTTTCTACCTTGCAGTGGATATGTACATACGTACGGCACTTACGAAGGAAGAATGACACAAAACAAAACACGCACGCAACAATCAACTGTATTAAAGAATGAACTCCTCATTTCCTCCCCATCCTGGGGCACGGCAGCAGGAAGACGGGAAAGAAAAACACGGGTCCCTATTTACATAGCCCTTTTTTGGCAGGATTTCCTCCCCTAGAACAACCATAAATATTTTTTGCTGTCTTTGGTTCAGGTGAACAAGTGGTCGCCAACAATAGGACTCAAACCGGTGACGCCGTTCCGAATGGAATTGTTGTGGGCGGACTGTCAATCCAGATCTTGTCTTCGAATGAACAATCTCAAGGTGTGTGCCATTTTTGTGACTAATTAGAGAAATAAAAGAACTCACACTCAATCCTTGCGGGGGAGCAGGTGGCTAAAATGTATAATTGGATCCAGATCTGACAAGTTAAACATATCCCGATTCTTTAATTTTTGACAATTCTTAAGGGTATTATTGTATTCAGCAATATGGTTAAAGTTAATTACCATACTTTTTATTGCGTATGCTTGTCCTCAGTTTTACACATTAATAATTTAGCAACAGTAATGTTTCAAAAGAATATTCTTGAGTCCAAGTCAACTTTTTCCGATCCTTAATTTGTTAAACAGCTAATTTAACCACATTGCATATTTGCACTTGACAAAATGTTCTTTTTAAAATTGAGAAAAACTGCTGAGAAGATGAGGGGCACTTCAAAAAAGGATTGACTATCTGCGAAGAGGCTCACTTTGGAATTTGAATTGCGTTCCTGACCCGTAGAGGAATTCAGAGTGATTCTTTGGCTCTAAGTGGGCTCTTAACATTCCATCTCCCAAATGTATTTGGCTTCAAGATTGAGTGGTAATAAAATGTGATTGTTCGCAATAGGGATTAATGATCCCTGCCATGAAATTCCATCCAAACGAAGATTCCCTGATGACTGGGTTCCACCCCACGTGCGTGCGTGTTACGAAGAAATCCAAATGAACTGTTTTTGACAGGTCCATTTCATCGAGGGGTTCGCAGTCCCTTCCAATCCTATCCCGTGCATATATAAAAGTGTCCCAGTCAATCATTTTCCGGTAAAGGGTGAAGTCAAGGGTAATTGACTAAGAAAAAAATTGTGTTTATTTCTGCTGCGGTTTTGGTGTTCAACTACCGTAGTTCCTTCGACTTTCCTCCGCCCTAACACCGCACAGACGGGGTAACCGACTCCAATTGCCACCGAAGTCAAGCCCATTCCAAATCAATTTGCCAACAATGGCAAATAAATATTAGCAAATGTCAAATCTGTTTATTGTTACGACTTGCATGGGTAGGAAGGGCGAAGAAATTCATGCATGGATTGGATTGATTGATGATCCGAGTAACTGGACTTGCAAATATTTGCAATATCCTGCACCCGAGGATAGGGTTTAAATAATACGAGTGTCAATTTGGTTTATCCTAGCCACTTGTCAGGGTGAAACCCAACAAATTATGTGCATGTTTTGCATGTGGTGTGTATGTGTGTATGTGTGGCATTCACTTGACTGCGGAACTTGAAATATTTCTTAGCGTTGTTGAAATGAATGAATTTCAAAGCAAAAAGCACACCTGTGAATTACTGTATGCTAAATGCCCATTGTTGAACTTGCCCTTCGGGTACGGTGTCTACCATTGTTTTATGCACATCCAACGAATTCCACGATTTCCATGTTCGCATGCACTCGCAATTACATGAGTTATGTGAATTTTTAGTTAGGCTACATTACATAGAGATATTCTATAATCCTATAATCGACATAAATTTTGGTTAAACGAGAAAATGTAAGGTTCGAATGCTCTCATGCTCACTTTAATTTATTTTCCCTTCTCTGGCCTCCACGGCCACCGCCAACTTCCTTTCCAATTTTATTCTCACGGAAGAGCCACGCCAAAAACCGGAGGAAATTACAGATTTGGCATATGGCACAACACAAGGGCCGGCCTAACAAAAGCTGCCAAATCCAAAGTCAGGAGGAACACACAAATATTAATTCATTGCTGTAATCATAATTATTGTAATTAACGGATTAATCACTGCAATTAAAATCACAAAGCTTGAGTTTTCTCACTGGGTAAGCTCAAACTCAATTCACTGAATTGCCGTCAGTCAGTTTTCCGTCCATTCTTGCGTACATACGTGCGTAGTTCATGCAGAAATTAAATTCCAGTGTAATGCTGTGGATGTACAAATCGAGATCATTGCCTCCCACTAAGTCCTAAGTGCAGAGTCAGCCAATAATTTTATACGAACACAAGAACAATCAGGTTTTCCTCAGAAACCGGTCTGGGTTTAAAAACTCTTTGTTATTGTAATCCTTCGGTCTGCTTCAGCATAGTATTTGAGGAGAATCAAGGTGTGTTTAGCGATGATTTACCTCGTCGACTTTTTTAAAGGTCGGACGTGAGTTTGATCAAATCCAATGAACGCATTGTGTACATTTGCACTTTCTCGCCCTTCTCTTGTACCTAGTAGAAAAAAGGGGACTCATAATAATTATCGTACCTGAGTCAGCAGGGCGAGTCGGATACTGATACTGCATTTTAATTCTACGGTCAATCTGAAGGAACACAAATGTCAAAGAACAATATCAATGGTGCTAATTCTGCCCGTTCTAATACATAGTTAGACCATTGGGAAATCCTTTGCTGGTTTGTAAAAGTGACATATGATAAAGTAAGGTTAAAAGACATTCCCAAGTGATGTAGCGAACCTGGCATTTCAGGATCCGATTTCTATTTACTTCAGAGCGTCGGCACCTCTTTCTGTGATATAACACTGCTCGACGGCTCCAAATTACTTTTCACATAAACATGCACAATCCGTGGTTAATTTTTATGCAAAATGTCAGTTTGAATCATTAGAGTTTAAAGTATGATGTTTTTGCACTGCACAAACTGCAATCGGGAGACTATTTTCTTTAATCTTACTGAACAACTTGATATTGACACAATCAAACAATCTGATACATTCTGATCACTAATTTGATACAATCAACTCTCCCAATTTTGAATTTTAAAAAATTGACAAACAGTAATTTGATCAGTGTAACACTACAAATTTTAAAAGGTATCTTTGCATCCGGAATTTTAGAGAAACAAATAGGAGTCGTCCGAACCCTAGCTCTCCCCTCTTTCAACTAAATCATTTCTTGCATTTGTCCGACTCACTCAAGTACCAAAGTACCTTTCGTCCAACCAAAGGTTCGTTTTTGTTCAGAATATCTCTCCGGAAAGGGGTATAGTTACGTCATAGCAAGCCAGACAACTCAAAGGGCCCCCTTTGCCGTTGTTGTACCCTTATTAGATGGGATGTTCAGTCATGCGAGAACTTCATGTAATAAAGGCTTCGTTTCAAAGCAACACGACTCTTTGTATAAATATTAATACTACGACGGACCGAAGGAAGGGTCGGGACGGTAATCGTCGCTGCATTTTTATCAAGGGCTCTTATCATGGGCACACAAATATATGTAACAAAATTAACTCGGATCCTTTCTATACACAAGTGCTTGCAGTTGTGTTACTCGTTTCTTCATGTTCTTGCAAATGAATTTAGTTTTTTAATTCATTTTATTTAAATTTAATTCTTGCTTATAACTTGCAAATCTAAATTAACATTTTAATTTATAAATCTGAGACCTAAAGAAAGCAAAAATTGAAATAATTTTAGAAACTTCAGGAATGTGCTTTTTCCAATAGACATCGAGGCATTTGAAGAATTTGTTAGCAAATATTTAGGGTTCACTGTGCGCAACCGAAATATTTTAAGGACGGATGACAGGGGAGGGTACAAGTGTCAGTTGAATAACAACTGAGAGGGTGACCATTATCAGCAGGGTTTCATTCCCTCTTGTCCAGTACCGGCTAAATATTGTTGCAACTGTACAATCACTGACTACCATCACAGATAATAATGGACTGCAAAATACTACAACAGTAGAAATAGCTTAGTGGTTAACTATTTTTTTATCTTCGTCTTATCTCTTATACTCATAGAAAGCATGACTATGCTTAGCGATGTATATGTATATGTAATAACTGGTTCTTATGTTTTTCTGAGACACCGAACTGAAATGCTCTGATCCAGACCGCTCTAAAAACCCTCGAGCATCATAAAATGTAACATGGGGTACATATAGGCGGGATATTATTCCTGGTATGGAGGAAAATTCGTTGAAGCAGAGAAGGGGAAATGAGACGACCGACCGTTCTTCATCCATTCCATTGTTGTAAGTGTTAAAGAACTACTATTAAATACAATACCAGGAGGATCGGAGAGGATAGTGCACTACTGATGAAGCAACAACACACTGTGTTGGACCTTAAAATGTGTATCGCTGGGCTACTATACATATAAATGGTGACTTGATTTGACACATGTTGCGGTAATGTCATCATATTATTAGCGTTTATCATAATCCATCTCTGTTTACAAATGTATAGAAGATTCGTTCCCTTTCTTACTGTGCTTTGCATTGGGAAACTTGAAGCTAAGAAACTATGTATCTAACTTAATTGGGGAAAACATGGCAAAGCGCTAAAAAAGTTCGAGTCTTGGTAAAGAATGACACATAATATTCAAACTTAATACTCAAGTTAGACAGATGTCAAATACTTGCCATAAGCAGGCGTGAGCTAATGATAACAGAATGTATGTATTTAAGCAAGACACAATACTGAAACATTAAACTGGAGCTTGTAATATGATGAATGGATGTAGTGTAAACGATCTAAATCGTTATAACCATCTCTACCTTAAATTAGTTCAGCGTATTGAACTCGGCGATTGTCATAGATATGCATTTTCTTGAAAATGCAAGGTGCTCAATATATTCAGCACTCACGACGGGTTTAAATTTCCCCGTGCTAAATGGATTGGACACGAATGCTTTTATACTTGTAGGAGGAACAGGCATAACTGCATTACTAAATTGAGAATTCCAACACCTAACGTGCAAATATTCACACGTAATTAGAAGCTATAAAAACAGAATTATTGACCACATGCAGTGTTGATGCACTATGTTGCGGGCTGTTGCGAATTTCACACCATAGCATAAATTATTGAACAACAGCAAGAGCAACATATTCAAATGAATGAACCACCAAAAATAGCAGTAGAAATAAAAATCTTAACTGAACTCTATTAACAACCAAACGGAATGTAAGGAGATCCTTATCCTTATAAAGATTGGCATTCACAAATCATAACGTAGTTTGCAAATCGTACACAAAAATGAATTTAAGAATTTAAATTTATCTTCAATCAAATTAGTTTCTCATTTTTATATCCATAATGTTTATCCGCGTGTTCTCAGTTATTGGTATTTCTCTTACGTCCCGAACGTTACTGACTGCACAGCAAAGTCATTCCGAGCTGATTTAGTAGTTTGTACATTTAATCCATTATGTGTGTGTTAGTCTAGTTCATTTGGCAAAGATTTTTAAAGGATGCGATTAGTCAGTCACTCAAACAACAAATCTAGCTTCCTGGTTTGTGAAGAGTGTTGCATAAGGCGAAATAGCACTTAAATCATTTTTACCACAAAATGTTAGGGACGTTCATATAAATGCATAATAGTATAGTCAATGTCAATGGTCAAACCACTACACTGCACAATTGATAAAGGTATTACGGCATTTATCGTCATGAATGACCTTTAACTTGGGTTGCGGCTAGGAACACTTTTGCTATTTTTTAACTTCTTGTGCAGGGAGTACTTCAAACTTCAGCTACCTTAACCCCAACCCAACTATTCAAAGTCAGTTCAAGCAAGCAAGTACTTCTGGTACCTGGTCAATTTCAAAATGTGCGAATTTTAATCAATCATATCAGCCATTTTTATGCATCATGGTAGTTTTTAGTTTCCAACAGCACTTATGGGCCTTTAGATTTCATTTTAACCTTTTCTTGATTCACACAAACTTTCAAATTGTCAAACCTATAAATTAAGTTTATTGCGTGCAAACATTGCTATAATAGTAGAAAACGTAGCTTTACTTACAAAATGACAAAACCAATTGTTCTCTTGGGTAGAACGCAATCCCTTGGCCAAGTTTTGCTTTCACCTGTCTTCCATTCACACATTTTATTTTACCCTTTTCTCCTATTTTTTTTGTAAATTTTTTTAAATTTGGTACAACTAAATGTTTTGAGTAGTGATTAAGTTAGAAATCAGTTTCTTTTTTTGCCAAATTCTAATTTTATAAGCGTTTTTTAAAAAGAATTGTCGGTGTTTGTTTGGTTTATGGTAACACTCTGGCAACAACATGACCAGAAATATTAAGGTAACACTTAAAATAACAAACAAACAAACAGGGTGGGCGTCGAATCAGCCATGGATTTTAGTGTAGCGTAAGCGCGTGTGATCAATTAACAGAATCTAAATATTGCATAAAACTTGGGATTTAGGATCAGCAAGAAAACTGAATAAATTCAAAATTATACAAAAGGCGGATAGCAAGTGGCAGGCCAGTTATAATTTTAGGTAACCGTTTTCTTAATGCTAATTTATCTTACTAATTAACAATTTATATACGGTTGGACACGACACAACCATTTACCATTAGCCTTGTGGCCAATGCAGAAGCTAACTCAAAATAAGTTATCGCATGTTTATTTTCGTCATTAGAATATAGGCCTTTCTCATTCCACAAGAATTACACTCGCTTGGACTCCATGCAATAAGTACTAATTTATATACTAATTCAAGGAAGGAAACGACGTTAAACGACTTTAGGTTCTCTCGTCCACTCCCCTCCTCTCCTCATGCATTTTGCATGACTAAATCTCAAGAAAAGAAAAGAAACCAAATCATTCCTTCAGTCCGGCCAAGCCCTGCAGGCTTAGATTAAAACTGAAACTCCCCTAGAAAATTCAACATTCTGCAACTTATTCTTTCTACTTTCAGACGCAGTGCTGACTTGTCGTGACCCTTAGTTTGCTCCCCTTCCTAATTCTTCTTCAGCTGGTTCGGCCTTGCTACGTACATCGGGTAATTAAAAAATATACAATTTAGGTTTCAATTTCAAAGTCTATAATAGATCATGCTTTTTTCAATAAGAAAACCAAACTACTTACTTTATCATATTTGATATTACTAGATTGAATATGGAAACCCCGTTAACTACAAACAAGGCTGTCTTAGATCGTTATCTTCGAATTCCGCTGGATCAAACTGTGACTCAGGCTACATACATTTGGATTGATGGCTCTGGAGAATACACACGATGCAAAACAAAGAGTATTGTTGGCCAAGTCAAAACTCTTGATGGTAATGTTGATGTTTTTCTGCTTAATTAAAGTAGCAATAAGTTGGTTTGAAAACATTTAGCGGGCCAGGCGGTAGTTTAACTTGATTGATTTGATCAAATGATGCTATAGTTTGCTCATTCTCTTACTGTGCTTCGTGAAGTTTGCTGGACATTCTAGCGAGTTTGGAATGTTTAAACTTTGAACCCTCCTTCCTGACGACAGTATTGCTTGTGAAAGCTTGTTATGTTGACATTCTTGTTTTTGCATATTTCAGACTTGCCGGAATGGAATTTTGATGGAAGTTCCACAGGTCAAGCAGAGGGAAGTAATTCCGACGTGTACTTGAAACCAGTGGCATTTTACAAGGATCCATTCCTTCTGGAGAATCACAAGTTGGTTTTATGCGACACGTACTCCCACAACATGAAGCCCACGGAGACCAACTTTCGTAAATCATGCGTTGAGGTAAATGTTTTATTTTATTCCTCCAAACGCACATTTTCAATCCAATCAGACCCGGAGCACATAGGGGCTCGAGAGCTAAGCAGGGAGTGAATGTGCAGATCACTCCGCGGAACCAATGCAATGCGTAAGGATGAATAAATTATCATAAACTGCAAATTGCCTGTGCTTTGCATTTTGTATGAATGGCTTCTCCGCTTCGCATCCTCATAAACTCTGAAAATGTTATTCGAGGGACGACAGAGAACGGGACGGAATGAAATTTACACTACAGCAATTCCAAGTTTTGTTCTGTTGGAATCCTGACCTTATGAATAATGAATATTTCGGGTCATGTTCTCATGGAGCGCTGACTCCGATGTCAAGTTTTACAGTCTTATGTAAATGACACGTTGGCAAAAGTTGGCATCTACTACAAAACCTTCCAATTAACACATTCACTAAGGCTCGCCTTGCACATTTGCATGCTATTCGATCAAACTCTCTTTTACGGGCAAGGCAGTTCTTCCCATCCTTTCAAACTTGAACAATATTGTCAAGAAATAATTATTGTGTTTCTCGTAACTTGGATGAGACGGTGCGGAAAAGGTTCTTTTCCTTCGTTGGAAATGATGCCTTAGCGTGTTTATCACTGAGGCTTTTTTTACTTTGGTCTTGAGGAATGCAATAAGTTATATGAAATGCTCGTTGACGAATGTACTATTTTATGTACTTGACATGGTAGATGTAACAGGAAAATAATATACAGGCCACCCTAATAGTCAAGTCTAGTGTCAATGATAGGATCATTTGTGCATTTCATGAACACGACAAGCAAATTGCATGCAAGAAAATTATGTTCAACGACGGGCAAGTTTGTTTGTGTAATGATGGTCAACGTTTTGCTTTTTGCAATGATTTTTTCTTACAACTCAGGGAAAACATACATCCACAAAAGTTAGTAAAACCAAAAGTGGTGGAGTTGAGTGTATGGTGACCAGATTGCTTACCTATTAAAAGTGGAACCTTTGGTTCTATCATATATGTGCTTGAACTTTTAGAGTCTAAGTGATACTATGCACACAATGCATGTCCGGTTGTGCAGTGTAAATGTATTTGATCATAATAAAATATTAATAATCACTAACAGGTAATGAAGGCTGCGCAGGATCAAGTTCCATGGTTTGGAATGGAACAGGAGTACACTATGTTAAGTCAGGTGAGCTGGATTTTCTCAATATTTGGTGGTTGTAACTGTAACACCTGAAACTAATCTGGTTTTGGTTAAAAGAAGGTTTTGTGAGCAATTCATTTTAGTACTGCCCTCGCATTATTTTTATTAAAATTTGAATTAGATAGAAGACTTAGGTCAATCTTTGGGGATTTCAGTTTTAATGTTTTGCTTATTTTGAGCTAGGACTTGCATCCTCTGGGTTGGCCGAAAGGAGGCTATCCTGGGCCGCAGGGTCCGTATTATTGTGGAGTTGGAGCTAATCGTGTTTACGGACGCGATATTGTCGAGGCCCATTATCGTGCTTGCCTCTACTCTGGAGTTAACATCTCGGGGACTAATGCAGAAGTCATGCCGGCCCAGGTACTTTTGGTTAAGCATTTAGTTCAAAGAACATGATTATGCAATTAAATTAATCTATACTTTCTTGAATAACAGTGGGAGTTCCAAGTAGGTCCTTGTGAAGGAATTTCAATGGGAGATGAGCTGTGGATTGCCCGCTGTAATTTACAGTATTTATATCTGCTAATAATTATTACTCTAGGTCTGTTGTTGTGCTTTATTAACTTGATATACTTGTATTTGGCTTCTAGACCTGATGCATCGTGTGGCAGAAGACTTTGGAGTGGTCATCAGTCTCGATCCCAAGCCAATCCCTGGAGACTGGAATGGAGCTGGTTGTCACACTAACTTCTCCACTCTTAAGATGAGGCTTAAAGATGGAATGGAATCAATTGAAGAGGCTATTGAAAAACTTTCCAGAACACACAAAAAACACATTCAAGCTTACGATCCAAATCAAGGAAAAGACAATGAACGTCGGCTGACTGGACATCACGAAACCTCAAGCATTAACGACTTCTCAGCTGGTGAATAGCAAATTTTGGAGCTATTTTTTTCAACCAGTTTCTTTAATTTTATCAGGGAATGTGCTAAAATTCTATTTGGACAGGAATCGCAAATCGTGGTGCTAGCATTCGGATTCCCCGCACGTGTGCCGAAGAAAAACAAGGGTATTTGGAGGATCGCCGTCCAGCTTCCAACTGTGACCCCTATAAAGTCACCGAAATTATCGTGCGCACAGTTTGCCTTAATGAAGAGTAATACATTCAAGAAGTATTATTTAATATGAAACATTTTCAAACTTAAAACATACCCTCTAAAGTTTTTTGAGAAGTTTTATGTAAATATATCTAACGCTCAAATTATTGTCATGAAAGGCTTTCTTATTGGTGTAGTTTACATTTTATTCCCGTGTACTGTACAGAATTTAACACAGTAATCTCTGATCTAGACAGACGTAGGACATTTAGAACACCTTCTCTTATTAGATCCACCAATAACTATAATAAGTACACTTGGCTTTTGAAACCCCTGCTCTATCAAACTGAGAACTAAGAGAAATAAAATATGCGTAAAAATTTATAGTACTACTACTACTGGTATTGGAAATGTGTTCATTTATTTCTAAATTTAATAGCATTCATATTTATATATTTAAACAAAGCTGTCGCATGCTTAGAGCAACATAATTCGTATATCAAGTAAGTATTAAAGTAGAACCCAAGAACCCGTAGTTCTACATCATATTGGTTGTTCCGCTTATTCCGTTCTCTTTTCGCTATTTGTATTTGCTCCGTTCGGCACTGTTGTATAGTCTACGACCATCTTAGATAGTCCTTGCTGGAGAGGTCACAAACCTTACGTTTTGCGTTAGCGAAGACGTCTCACATCGGGAATCGTATTGTGGATGAGAGCTGTGGGCAACATGAAAATTGATGCACATAAGTCAAGTACACGGCCCAGCACCTCGTGTACTACAAATTCAAATTCCATGTGCGCGGACCGTGGATAAAATAGTCTCGGCCTGAATGAAAAATATTTGCCAAAATCAGCCCCTACAGTTTTTTGTTGTCTAAATCTAGTCAACTAGCCTGTATAATAGAGGCTTTTAGTACGTACATATACGTAATCTGTGTTGTAGTCCGTGTTTTATTTTCAACTGGAATCGTCCGCCGAAAAACTTTTTTGAAGAAGGTAATTGACAATTCGAAGGATATTAATTGCGTCCCTCTAACTAGTTCCACAATCCACAGTCTGTTCAGTGGCTGGCAAGACTTTTCATGGAAAATAGGCACTTTTATCTTCAGTTAAAGGTTAGGTTAGGGTCAGCGCTTTACAGCTTAAAGCTAACGGTGAAGGGTCATGGTAGGCCCATTCCGCATTCATTAGCAATTTCATTAGCACATGTTTCTGATTCTTGTTGCTTACTAGTGTTTTCAAATTAATTTGTTATTTATGTTTAATATTTAGATAGATGGATAGATAATGGTTTCTTTATTCCCAGTTTAAATTAAAGCGTATAAAAATCGATATTTAAGTTTCACAGGAAAATAAAGGTGAATCAATGAATCTAAAGGGACATTCTTCAGTGGTGAGCATTGTCAGAGGGAGGTGTGTCTACTGCTGAAAATGATGGAATATGAGTTTCCACAAAATTCTTTGCGGTGCGGTTTTCTGTCACCCAGATTTAATTTAACAAATTCTAAATTGTATGCTCTTTTTTACACATTTAAGAACTGTGCTTGTATCATGGCCGGCAAGGATCTTATGCGAAAATTACTGCCATTACTTTGTCGTGGAGGGTATCAAAATTTGATCAGGAATAAAGCAACATTTGCAAAGGAGAAACGCAGATCTAGTTTTCGAATGACAGATGGTTCCTCTAATTCTTCAAAAAACGCATTTCAAAGAGTTGGTCTAAATGGATGGATTATACTGGTAAGCAGTCCTAATATGCCAATGCATTTGTAATTTATATTTTAAAGGGGTGTTTCTTCATCAGTAGTCAGGGGAATAGTGTCCGAAAGAGGGTGGAAATGTCCGCATTTTCATCCTCAGGTCTTGGGCTGGGTTGCTGGTTAGCTAATGTTACTTATTAGAAGAAATTACTTTGAGTAATCGAATCTCTTCTCTCAATTCGCAGCATATGCGTACCGCGTACTGCCTCAGTATGAACTCCATTTGTTACAATTGCACACTTTTTACTTGTTTTAGATTGTCCCCATTAGTACTTTTGGATTGGGCACCTGGCAAGTCTTCCGTTGGAGGTGGAAATTGAATCTTATTGAGCAAATGGAGAAACTAAGTCGAACCCAAACAATTGAATTCTCTGAACTAAAGTAACGTAGCCACGTGCAAGCCCACTTGCTGCAAATTAATGGCATGTATTCTTTTCAGTAGTGGCAACCTGCAAGAATACGAGTACAAGAAAGTTTGTGTCAGGGGCCATTTTGATACTAACAACGATGTCCTACTGGGGCCCAGATCCTTAATCTCAGGTCCAGGAGAGTCAAAATCGCAGGGATTGATTAGTCAAGGGTCCAACACTTCATCGGGCTATTTAGTATTAACACCTTTCACAGTTGCGGAGAATAAGTTCGTTCAAAATCTAGCTATCTTTAGTCTCTGAATTAACCACAATGAAACATTCACATTTTCAATTCCAGCGTTAGAATTATCGTCAATCGCGGTTGGATTTCTTCTAGGAAAGTTCAGAATTACCCTGCGAACAAAAATGAAGTGGAAATAGTCGGTGTTGTGAGATTATCTGAGCGTCGATCTCCATTTATGCGAGACAATAAGCCTGGATCTGGTCTCTGGATGTTTAGGTATTAACAAATAATTTATAAGATAAGGGATTTGTTTAATTTTGCAGTTATATTATAACTTTAATTTTCTACAGAGACCTCCCGTCCTTGGCTACTTATTTTCAATCCTCTGAGTTGTTTTTGGACTTGATCGAATCTAATGTCATAGACAAGCGCCAATCTAAACAAGATGAGGAAACTCGATTGGGACAAATTCCAATACCGTGCCAGACACGAGTTACACTTCGCAATGAGCATGTCAGCTATTTTGTTACTTGGTTCAGTTTATCAGCTATAACTGGATACATGTGGTACAAAATGCACATCCTGCGTAAACCTTTACATTAAACTGATTAAACTAGTACACTGACCGTTATCATTATTATCCACTAACCAAAAATAGTTCCCAGATATCAAATAAAAGATACTTTCTAATGTACTTTATCTAGCATCAGTTGGTGTGTACGCAAATCAATGTTTCCTCAAGCCAACAAAATATGCACACATCTCATGTTTTAGACCTATGTCCAGTGACTTTGACTAACCACACCACTCGATTGTAGTGCTTAGAAAAAGTTAGCATCCCGTTTTTTTTACTCCAGCCGCAGCTCAGCTATGCCTGAAAAGCATTATTTGTTTTAAGACAAATTGGTTTTACTATGCAAATTAAATGAACAATGATTTGGTAGTATTTTGTTCGACTGCGATTACTATCCATGAGGGCAAACAAAGCCAGCAAAGCCCAAAACATTCATTTTCATCGAGCAGCATGACGGAGAGATTTGGCGCAAGAATCAAAGTGTAAAGTGTAGGTTTAATTATGTAGAACCAGCAGCCTAATAGTAAACTCGGCCCTATCCGAGGTTCTCGACGATTCTGAGTTATAATATTAAATTTTTGAAACGTTTTTGCCATGTTTACATTTTGCAATGTGATTAGATATATCGACAGTCGCTTGCATAATTGCATTAGCTTCTAGTTTTGTGGAAGCCGATCAATTTGTTTTTACTGCTTTAATACTGCCGTATTAAATTACGTACCACCACGACGCCACTGTTCAAGCCAATGCCTAATTCCAAGCTTTTCTATTAGGACACCACACAAGCGGAAGCAAATCCTAGAAGATAAAAACGAGTCAGTTTTATTATTCTTGCATAGAAAATGCAAACATGATATTATTGTCTTCTTACTCTGCATTTGCTCTGTTTTAGGATTGACATGGACGAATCAGAAGTCCTTGCTCACCAAACACTAACTGAGGCATATTTGAAACGGTTCAATTGTTTCCTAAATGAAAGTTCCGGCCGATTTCTGCGTATTCTTGGTGGATGTGAAACCAACAAATCCGTCGATCTTACAAGTAACCATTCTAATCAATCCAGCAATAATGTGGGCTCTACGGATGACAACGCCTCGGCTAATTCGGAATACTGCAGAAGAGCTGCCTCCAACTTTGTGACATCATTCGCCCTCTCCCAAAATGTTTGGGACATGACCACTAATCCCATAAGGATTACATGGGCCCCCGTCATTGAAACGTGCACCCTTGATGAACTGATATTTCTAAGCAATAATGAACAATTTGGTGCAGATGTGGAGAAGGTCATGCTTGTAGTTACTTCCCTTACTAGTCAACTTCGGGAGCTACGGTCAACTGGTTGGGATCAATTTGTATGTCAATTTCTGCTTTATGGCGACAGTTTTGAAGCTGAAACATTGGCTGGCTCTGCCTCGCCATCTTCGTCGGTAACAGAGGGAGAGGGGCACATAGCCATTTCGAAGTTTCTTCCTGTCATATACGAATTGGAGGAATATGTGGAGGCTTGTCGAGATTTAATCGGACACTGTCTTCTTCAGTTGGGTGCAATCTTCAAAGATTCAAGACCTCATGTAGTGTACACGACGGGTCTTCATTTACCAACATTGCTCCGTGCCTTCGCTGACCTGCTGAGTCTCCTGGTCATTTTAGACGAAGTGCTGTCTAGTCATTCGACTCTCCATGAACATTGGAGTAAGTATCATCGCATGATCAAATCAGTATTGGCGGATAGTGCTAATTTTGGAGTAACAGATTCGGAACAGTTGTTACGATTGGAGAAACAACTTAACAAATTGGACAAGGAAGTCGTCAGTGGTCACATATTTAAAACAGTGATTGATAATGTGAAACAAGATGTGCGAAGGCAGATCAAAAGCACCACACTTATTGAGAAGCTGACATTGCAATTGCAATTAATGACAACATCTTTAGAAAAGGACTTTGCTGATGGAATAGATGAGTTGAGGCCGATTGCGGTTGCCTCATTATTTGTGTTTGCGAGCACATTATTTTCATCACAGTTCGATGCCAAGCGAGTATTTAGTCGCACAGTTTGGGAAAATCTAAAAAGGTACAATTTAAATTAAATGAAGGCAGGTATATATATATATTTTGAGAAACGGAGAAGATGGAAGTTAATTTTTTTAATTTGATAGTTAGCATTGCGTATTAGGTTATTCGTATCTCTCGCATTGTATTTTTTCCAATTCTCCAAACAATAAGAAGACGACGAATGAGGATGAAATTGAAAGAACTAATTGAAATATTGTTCCAGGCTCCCCGCCATTCCAATCGTGGGCTCTTTGCTGTGGACGCCCGAAACATTCCTCAATTCATTCGTCATGGGAAATAATAGTATTGACATCAAAGCTGTACAAAGTCAAGCATCAAATCGCCACACTTTTCTCCAACAAAGAGTGAACGCTCTCCAGAGAGACGTTATCAATTCCCAACTTCAATTGAATACTTGGGCACTTCAACTGCAAGAAGCATTCTTTGCCAAAGAGGTTAGCCAATTGAAGTTGGAAGACTTGTCCAAACGGTGCAACTTGTTGCTGGAGGGGGTTAAATTAGCTCGAATTTTCAGTCAAACATTTCGTCTCGTAATAAATCTGCATGCAACACTTGGACGCCCTGTTACGAAGCAAATGGTGGCTTCCATATGTCAATATCTGGAAATGCTGAAGGTCATTCAATTTACTTTTCACCGATTCAACGCACAGATTTGCTGCTCTGTAACTTTAATTATGCAGACTGTGACTCACATCGCACTAACAAATGTTAAGTCAGTTATTGAGTACGTTAAAAGTAATTCCGTGGCTGGGAGTAAGGATACCGAGATTCGAAATGAGTCTTTGTGTGTTTTGGCAATGCTTGAAAATTCTCTGATGGGTCCACCATCCAAGCTACGACATTTGGTTGGGAAGGTTGCATTTGATTGGTCCATGGTGGGTGCAAGACTCTGGAGAGACGAAGATCAACGGATCACAATTGAAGCAGCACTTGACCGCCTGTTAAATCTGGTTGAAATGCAAGCAAATATTGATGAATATTGCAATGGGTCATGGATCTACTGGCATCGAATAATCCTGTCTTCATATTTTTCATCAGTATATGGAAATGAGAGTGATGCCAGCAAATTGCCAATGATGGTCAGTGTCCTTCAAGATTGCCTGGAGATGCTAGAGAAGAAAAGTCCCCATAAGGAAATAGCTACTAATGCATTCCTCCAAGAAATTGAAGGATATTTCAAGTGCCAGGTGGTTGATAAACTCTGTCAGGATATTGAGACAAACCTTCGACTTTTGAGTCATTCACATTTGCAACAATCGCAGCCAAATGCTCAAGGCGCAGGCGGAGTGGATGCAATTACACCGTTTCGTCTCGGC
>JAAXYW010001257.1:0-23332 GCA_036851895.1 Orthonychiurus folsomi
GCATTGCATCGCTGTGTCATTTGTGAGGTAAGAATACTTGCGTTGGTTGAATCAGAGAACCTGGAACAGAAAAAAAAGTCAGAAATTTAGAAACCAAAATCATATTTATTTGGAATAGTGATAGCTGGTTTTGATGTAAATTGGAGGGCCGACGTGAATTAAATTGGAGCAAAAGATAGCAAGCGCAATGAGCCTTTATGTTTTTAAATGCATTGGTCAACCAGCGCCCTTTCTGGTTGCAGGCGGCCCATGTGGTTGGCTGCGGAGCAAGGGTGGGGTGCGTACGTGCACTACTTGTCGTTCTGCCTGCTGGCTACTACTACTTCCATCATACAAATTAATTAATTGAAATTGGATCAGTAGCATATTGACGGATTTTCATGCTAATTCCTATTAAGAAATCTAAGACCGTCATTCTGTAGGTGAAGAATCATAAAGATAAGCCTCAAGTTTATTGGTGTTCTAAGCTTCCTGCAGCTCCGACCTGAGGTAAGTGCTACACCCCATGTATCCCAAAATGCGTTTTTTTAGGGTTCAGATTCCCATATGTTCCAGACCCCTAAACTAAAACTAAAGATAAACCTACCTTAGCTTGTATTCTTTCGGCGCTTGTGCTCAGGCTTGGGACCAGCTTGCCCTAGGCTGGGGCTCAACCCTAATTTGGGATTTCGGGCGGGAGTCTCAGTACATGTTGTTGCTGTCCGTTTGTTTTAGATTTGTGATGTAAATATATTTTCGTCCCGTTTGCTCAGGTCAAGAAAAACTTGCATATACTTCTTTCGTGTGAAAACGTTTTGACACGTGTAAAGTAGATTGTTTAAGAACTTCGATATTTGTCAGATGAATAGAAGTTTGAATACACAATAGAAATTTGTAGCAGACTATGAAATTGTGTGCACACATCCTTGTTTAGCAAATGAACAAAATACAAAGGCACAGCCTTTAAAAACTTTCTCAATTCATGACGGCGGACTCCAACTTGACCAGAACAATTCGCTCATTTTTAATCATTCAGAATTCTGTGTAAATGTTACGTAGACATTTCCCACATTGTGTCGCTGTATCATTTGTGAGGTAAGAATACTTGCGTTGGTTGAATCAGAGAACCTGGAACAGAGAAAAAAAGTCAGAAATTTAGAAACTAAAATTATGCAATACTAGTTAAATCACATTTGTAATTGAATAAACTGACCTTGTTCAGTTTGACACTTTCCGCAGACGTAGAGAAGGGCGTAGATCAATCCACCGACACCGACACCGAAGCAGAAGAATGTAAGGAGGCAGCAAATGCATGCTTTACTCGTGCAGTCCCCGTCCATCATGTACATTGCCAATGGCGGAAACAACAAGGCAACCAAGATGAAGATATTCTGATCGTATTCTTCAACCATCGCAAACTCCGCCGAATTGAACACCTGATTGATTGGATGCTGGATTTTGTAAAAACGCGGGAGTCGGATTATTTCTGCAGGAACGGGCGGACGTCTGCGTCGTTTGGAACCTGAAAAGCAACTTGCGAAACGGATTCAATAACTAACAATACTTACTAAATATTTAATTGCGTAGGATTAGTAGGATGGGCTTCAGAATTGTAAGTTGTGTCTGTAAAATACATCCTTTAAATACTTTCTCCTTTCACCGTCGTCAAATTTACAATTGTACCGTGAAAATTATAGTTACAAGCAGAAGCAAGCGCTAACTGGCAAATGTTAGATAAATAAACAAACGTTTCTTTTTGGAGTTATTTAATTTATGCAGTCATTCAGTGGCTAGTTCAAACTGAAATGACAAGAATATATAAAAGCATCACTGTTATTTGCACCAGAACAGAGAGAAATCCTATTTTCATTGGTACTGCTACCATTATAGCTGTTGCCAATTTTGACACAGTGTACAATATTACTTCTTTTGGTTAATAAGTATTTGGAATAAATATATATATAATGCGACTTGTCTAATATATAATACTTGTCTAATGAACCTATATAATGAACGGGTTTTCAATTCGACATGCGGGACTCCGCTTGAGTGCAGTAGATCCCTGCAATAGCAGTAGATCCAGAACTACTTGCGCGGAACTGCCAACCGAGTGTCTATAAAGTCAGCCATTCGGGAATCAGCCCACAAATATGTCTGTAAACAAGGACTGGAGGAGAGCAGTATGCATGCGGAGTCGGTGACTGACTGAATGAAACAACGGCAGCGCCATTACTAATAAAACAAAGAAAACAGATGAAATAGTTCCGCAATTCAAAAATGCCAAATAACTAACAACAAACTGCTTGGTATTATTTATTCTTATATTACTCTAGGGCGTGGCAGGGGCAAAATGATATTCTAGTTTCTGCTAATTTCGCGAGGCATTGAGAAATATCCTTTGTGGCCCGTCGTGGCGCAGGTTCTCGAACTCCCAACCGTATGCTTGTTGAGTCAGTTGCAGTCCGCAGAATTTAATTCCACCTACCCACGACCGTTATTTGTCTAAGTTGAAGCAAAATAATGAAGAAACAAGAAGCCAGAGGTAAGACATAAAAATAAACCTCATTTAAAACCAACTACTACTTGTTGTGATTCCATGTTCTTCCATATTTAAACACAGATCCTCGAGCACCACGCCCTCGCCACCCACTCCCACCAGTCCGGCAACCTCACTTTCTCCATTCCCGAAGTCAACGTCTTCCAGTGCGTCCATCATGTCCTAAAGCTATCCCTCCAAATCGTGATTGTCCGGCAAGGTACCTCCCAAATGAATTTGCTCCAAGACACATTCCAAGGCCAGACAGTGCTTCCCTTCCGATTCGATACTATCCAAGTCAAAGTTCAACATACGTCTCAAATCAATGCACATCAATACTTCCATCTGATCATGTACCTCCAGTACACCTTTCAAACCCTCGAGCTCCAGTTCCAGTCCTTCTTCAAAGCGAACAGCAGGTTAGTCTTCATTCAAGTCTATCAGCAGAAACACTGCAACAACCTGATTATAGCCTAGCTGACATTTCATACTCTTATCGCAATGGCCCGTTTCCTCTTGCACTGAATCGTGTTCAACAGGCTTTCTGGGCCAAGGATAGCCCTTTGGGATTTGATGACGCTCTGAATCAGAGCAGCATGACTGTAGACGAAGAGCAGCCCAAGCTTGGTCAAGGTGGTGATGGCGTTCCGGAACAAGTATGTCAAAGTCTAGCGATGTCTACAGAAGATATAGAGAAGTCCAAGACAGAAAAAAAACAGGGTCCATTATTTGGTGGCCTGCTCTTAACGAGTCCAAAATTTCAAAACTCTCAACCTATCAAACCTACATCTTTGGCCCCCGAGAATATGAACACCGGTGATTTTGAAAACCAATTTTCTAACCGCACATTGGGACACAACCAATCAGGTAAATCGGATGCAACCCCACTTTGGACCTCTGCGGAAACAAGTAATGCTTTGGTTAATACCGTAAATGACCGTGTACTAACCCAGGTACTATTTAAATTTGCCTACTACTATTCGAGCAGGGTTACTATTAAATAATTTTGATATTTGGAATTCACGAAGAAGAAATGTAGTTGTCAAAGACGTTATAATTCTTTTGTTCAAAGTTTTATTATCAAGAAATTAAGTGCAAATCATAAAGATTATCAGTAATTTAGTTATTGCTATCGGTAAACTAATTGGGAAGATAAGGACCATTGAATTTGACTAAGGCCATCCTTTTTATAACTGGGTAGCTATTTGAGCATGGGTTACTAAACGGACTGGGTTTCTGCTCGGTCATTTACGGTAAGCAGGATGGGATAAGTGCCACTTGTTGCTGCAACTTTATCCCATTTTTCTACACTAACTGCTCCTGCCCCTACTGAAAAGAGAAATACTAATACTTTTGCTTTTGGAAACGAAGGTGGCGAGTTTGGGAGTGAGTGTCAGCTGGGTGGAATAAGTGTTGCTGGTTGTGAACCAGTACAGGGACTTCCGACCTCTTCACTGCTTACTGGACAGCCTTTTCCTAGCCCTGAGGAGCCAAACCCCTTTCCTTTTGAAGATGAGAATGACAAATTTGATACTGAGATAACAGCATATTTCCTTGGTGACCAGAGTGATACTCCACCTGCGTCTCCGACAGATCCAGAAGAAGAAGTTTTGAGTCCTTCGGAAATTGACCCGCTTCTTCAGTACAGATACGCAATCCCTCGTAACATAACCCAAGACCACGAACAACTTCAAAAGTTGGTCAGCAATCCTGAGAAAATTGTTCATCCTCAAAAAGGGATTCCAGCTGGAAAGGATTTGGTACTTCAAGGGCCTGACAAAATTGCTCATCCTCAGAAAGAGATTGAAGCTGGAGAGGATTTGGTGCTTCAAGGATCTCAACCTAGTGATCAGAAGCCAGGATGTTCCTCTGCTATTGTTCCATCACCTTTTCCGGCCCAGACTCAAGAAGAGAGGCGAGCATGTGCAGAGAAAATAGAAATCTTAAAGACATACATTCCTTACCTGAAAATTAGTCTTGAAAGTAAACAGGACCCCACCAAATCTAGGAAAACGCAAAAACTTCTGGACGTGCTTCAACATAAAGACCCGTTATCTTTCAATTTGCCCTTGCACGTTCTGACCACTTGTGAAAATGCGCTCAAAGCTATGGAGAGCACGAAGACGAATTTGTAAAACGGTGAGCAGGTTAAATTGTAACCGAAAGCCGTCGATTTTACACACTTCGAGATGGATCAATGTAATTATGTCGGGCATGCAGTGTAAGGACTACAGCATTCCATTCCATAGAATAAATGTGCTCCCCCACAGCGTTTATGTGTTCTTGGATCTGAGTGATTCATTTTTATTACTCACCACCAATTTCCTTTAAATGAGTTGGATTTCACCTCCTTTTTTTTCAACTCCTGATGTGACTCCTTCAAGAATCAGAATTAAAATGTCAAACTACATATGCAAAAGTTAATTGAATTTGAATCAACAGTAAAATATTGCATTTTCTCTACTTCACTTCAAAAAGAATTGTGTCTTTGTGTTACGCTGGATCGGAGTGCTTAACTTGTGATGAAATAATATACATAGCATTTATTGGTGTACTCTGTAGTCTGTATTCATTCATTTAGGATGTGCGTTGAATAAATTGCCATATAATTCCGATGTGGTAATTGATGAGGGAGAAGGACGGCTGGGCATTTCCTTGTACGCAGTGAATATTTGCGTGGAAAAGGAGATGATGTAATCTGGGCGGGTGTTGATTTTGAAAATTTCTCAATTAAAGTATTTGTTGGATGGAAGCGTGTGTGGTATTTGGATGGGGAATGGGTGCGTATGGATGGTGCTGGGTGTTGGAGTAGTTGTTGGAAGCGATAAGTCAAAATTGTGTCCTTTGATGGGAATGGGTTGGAACTCCACCCTTTCGCGCATATTAAACTGGGATAATTTGGCAAGGGGGAATGTGCACTCCACTCCAAAGGGTGAAACCCAAAACCGGGCCGTCAACACAAAAGAAAATTGGAATTTCAACTCCACCTTTAAACATTTCTCAATATATCCCATAAATAGGCATCTCCATCCACGTCTCCATCTTATCTCTCAAGGCCCCCACATCCCATCTTCATCTCAGCAATTACCCTCACTCACAAATCTATCTGTTCCATTCCATACGCTCAGCCACAATCCTCCGAATCCAAATCCTTGCAAGAGACGCAATTATATTTTGAATTTGATCAAAATCCGCCAAAGTCCCTTGGGACAATTAGACCCGGGGTGGACACCCACACGAACCACTTACAGTCGTCTTACGTGGACATCTTCATCCCAATCCAGTTGACAATTTAAGACGCACGAGCATTGGATTTCCCTTTCCTGGGCGGATGGCGGGAGGAATGGTGTACATGTGTAAGCACGTAATCAAATGAGACAAGGGAAAAGGATTTAAAAAATGATCTCTGTCTTATCTATGAAATCTGATCAACTTATCCTGAGGCGGGACAACGTCTTCCTTCATCCTACAATCCTACGTCCCCAAACCAAAGTAAATTGTTCCCATCTCTTCATCTCCAACCCCAACTCCCCACCACCGAATCCAACACGACAAATTACTCCCCTTCCATTTGCTGTGGATTTATACAGGTCATTTGCATCCAGGAATTGTGTGTGTTCCCAAGGAGAGATTTAAATTAAAATAATTTAAATTGAAAAACCCTACTCCTATTAGGGGACCCTCGGAAAGGGATTGGGAATTATTGAATGGGAGATTGGAACGTGGCAGGGTGATGGGGATGTGGGTGGGGGGAAGAAAGGAATGGAATGACACGGGGATGGAGGGAAGTGATAAAGGATAGTTAATAGTTATTGGTCATGTTTAGAGGATTTGGAGATCTCGGGGCATTACTGTCTGTGTTTGGACGTGGAGTGGTCACCACCCTTGGAATCCAATTACCTGAGCACCAAGTCCATTATCCTCACATTACAACGGCCCATGGATCCCATCCACTCCATCAACTGCCAGGGATTGGAATAGATCCATGATTAATTGAACCACCAAGTTATGGATCTCCAAATCTGTTTCATTCCCCATCCACACCCAACTCAATAAATACAAACTCCATTCTCCTCCACCGCTCCCAAACAAACCTTTATCCGTTCCCGCCGATCCATAAATTACAACCATTCCATTTCCGCAGGCACTCACAACTCCAGCTATTTATTTCATTTTATTTCTTTCCAATTCCTTCAATTGAATTGTACCATCCCACCCAGAGGATTTTAAAACCTCAATCCCATGGCCTCAATGCGTGGAGGGCCTGGATAACGGTTTTTGTAGTCACATGAAACCTACTCTTTGGCCTCAATATCAGAAAAATACCTTTAAAAATCAGGAGGTTTTTCAGATGGAAAGTATTGGAGAGATGGATGGTATTTATTTGAAGGCGGATGGTTTGGATTTGTGAAATGTTGTAGGGCTGTAACACGAAGACAGGTAGCTTCGCCTTTGGTTGGCTGTCAATAAGGGGCAATTACGGAGCCGTTGAGGATTTTGGCCGAGGCATAAAGTGCGTGGTTAAAGGTTTTGTGGGACATGGGAAAGATAAGAGTTCGTGATAGGGAAATCAGCAGGGAGGACTGAGGAGACAAGGACGCCTCTTGTAAACTCACCAATCATAATAGCCCCGGCCACAAAAACACGTTCGATCCAAATCACCACTCGTCAACTCCATCTCCTCACCCCAAGACAATCAAAAGCCAACATTTAATTACACATCCCATCCATCCATCCACCCAATCAATTATTGCCATCACGATCCCTCCAATTCCAAATATCCTCATCCTTCCCCCGCACCTTCCTCACTTGAATTCACCCCAACAAATCTGAATGAAGGAAAGGTGGAAGTTTTCTCAAAACAAAACAATTTTTTAATTCCATTTTCCTTCGTCTCTCCCCACACAGAGCAGTGCGGATAAATAAATTAATAAACACTTTGGCATCCCGTATTGGCAACATCATTGGCGCGGGGCTGAGAGCGTCAACGCCCTTTGTAATTACAATTAGTTAATTGGATCCTTAATTAACACGGAGGCTTTGGCTGCTGCTGCTTTGATTAACTGACTCTTTTCGGCGGAGGGATTCCTTAAACTATTTTTTCCTCCACAGTCTTGCCATGTGTTTCTTCCTTCGCCCGTCCGTCGCGTGCGTGCTTGGATGAGTGTGGGTCTTAAATGGAGAATAGCTGTGGCGTGGAAGGTAGAAAAAAGGGACCGTAAATCCGTATTCCTGACACTAACAAGTGTAACCTGTTTACAGACACACATGGCAGGTCATAATGGGGAGTCGTAAATTGGTTGGACGGGACTAAATAATTAGTTCAAAACACAATCTGGAGGGCAGGGTTTAAATGAGTTGGTGCTTTAAGTGGATTTTTATGCAAATTCCACGTAACGTGCGTTCCTTCGTCTGATGAGTCTTCCGTGGAAATTAAGGACTCCACAAAATCCCATTCATTCGGACGCGTCTCCTTCACCCAAGGCCTGGCTTTGCTTCGAATTCCGTGTCAATCCAAAATGAGGCCCGGAGAGGCCGGGTTTCTCCTTCGTCCGAATTAACTATCACTACGTACTGTACGTGGACGGGATGAGGCCTCGAATTCCGATGGTTTCTTTTTTGTCCTACGTAAGGGTCTACACGCAAATCGTACTTAACAAAGACCACTCCATCCATGTTACCAAAAAATCACTGCCACTAAACTGCAATTAATTGTCACATTCAAATTCCTTGGATTTTAAATCCTAGCTGAGCTCCTCCTCCTCCCCGTCTTCCTCGTCCATCCCTTCAGCCTTGAGGCCCAGGATCTCCATGTCTGGGCTTGGCTCCACCTCCGCCGGGTCAGTGACCCTTCCCTCCGCCCCAGCAGTACCTCCAATGTCCTTGACGGTGTCCGGCAAGTAGTCCTTCCAGCTGCGGAACAGGTAGCGTGTGAATTTTCTCAACTGTCGGAATTTGCAGTAGGTGGCGCCCTCCGCGGACTCCAGCTGCTGGGTCTGGATGAGGAATCCTTTCTCCTTGAACGTTTTCTCCAGTTTCTCCCGCATCAGAGATTTCCGCGTCCTTCGCTTCCGCTTTGATTTCCCCGCCTTCCCACGCTCCAGGGGGCGGAGCGAAGGTGACGCCGGATGCTCCTCCCCTTCCCCACTCTCTGAACTTTGACTCGAATTCTCCAGCTCCTCCTCTTTCAGTTCCAGGGGATCCACTTCTGGCGGTGATAAGGGAGCAGGGCCGCCCGGCGCCCCGCCGGACGGCATCATACACATTGACATGGATTTGGCACTTCGCGGCAACGTCGAGGAGTCTGCAAATTGACCCGAAAGTTCATCCCGGGATATTCGACCTGGAGCTCCACCTCCTCCAGGGCTTGAAGCTCCACCTCCACCCTTGGCTCCGCCCACAGAACCGGTGGTAGGTTTGTCGGAGAAGAAACGGAAATTCCCACCAGAATCCACGGACAACATTTTTTTCTCTTGGAGGGATGGCTTCGCGCCACCCGTGAATTTGAATTTGCAGATACTCACTTCCGCGGAGTTTGCGGCGGCAACGGCGGCTGCTGCCGCCGCCGCGGAAGATGAACGGATACGAGCTCGGGCGGCTGTGGGTGGTCTTTTTGCTGGTGACGGCGGCCAGGGACCAACACCGCCGTTACTGCTGCTGCCGCTACAAATCCGTTTCCTTCTTTGTGTGGCAGGTGCACTTTCTGGCAGATCAAGGGGCGGAGCGTTGGAGTTGACTAGATTTGAATCACGTGACGGTTTCGGATTTGTGGATGGCGGGAAATAAGCAACCTTCTCGGATTTTCCCGGGCAAAGGCGAATGGGTGTCAGGGGTGTTCGGGCTGACCTAGGGTCATCGGACGAATCCCTAAGGCACAGATTAAGGGGTTCGTCCGCCCCTCGATGGGCTTCCCGGTTTAGCCCCGCCCCCTTCATGTTTACTGCGAATGAGATCTGCGGATGCGGTTGACTAGGGACGGGGATCAGTTCCGGAAGGAAGTTCCATGGGAATCCAGGTGGTGATGACCCTGGCCCAAGTGACCTGAGTGGCTCCACAATTTTTTTGACAGGAGCCCTTCGGAGGGTAGTCACACTTAGCCCGGTTTTTGGAGCCAACTTAATGGGCGGAGCCAAGAGGGCCGGATTCGGCCGATTGGGGAACTGAATTCCATAGTTTTTGGAAATGAGGTGGCAAATATCCGCCTTCTTCGGTTTCCTTCCCCTCCTGGGTCGCGTGTCAAAGGTCAACTCACCCATGTACGGTAGGTTATTCATAAAACCCATATCCCTCGAAACAACACCCCCACCACTCACGGAGCACTTCACCCCCGGTTTGATGCCCGGAGGGGGCGGAGCTTTGATTTTATTCGGCAGGATCGCGGCCACAGCAGGACAAGGGAGGGGGTCACTTGTGTTGAGGGAGCCCTTGTCCTTGCCATTGTTGTTGGGGTCACTTGCACTTCTCCGACTCGTCTTCCGCGTCGCCACCACATTCCTCCCTGCTTCCATAACAGTGGCACGGGGTCAAATCCAAAATCCTCCGGTACGTATTTACATCCGGCACAACGGGGAGCGGAAAATTCAAAATTCACCCCATTCCAGCAGCGAAGACTCAGCACAAGCGGAGGACAACAATTGGATTTGTTGGACTGATTGTTGAGGATGCACCGTGGAGGAGGATTGGCGTGGATCTGAAGTGAAGATCAACTTCTTCAAGATGCGATGGTATGGTACGAGCGGGGAAAGGGCGGGCGCCGTCCAAACGTGCACCACCCCAGCCACAGCCACCCAATCCCCTCCACTCGATCAGCAAACTGCAAAACTATTTTAAGGCAAATTCGCAAATTCGTTGTAAAATCATGGCTTGGGATGGAAGTGGGGATTTGGATATGCAAATCCGAGGACGGCAGGGGGTGAGGTGTCCAATAAATCCGAATTTTGTCACTGCCACACACGGCACGGACGGCAGGGAGCCAGGGGGATGGCGGGATTTGTGTTACCCGGGTGGTGTCGTGGCGGGTGAGGAAGGGGACGGGCGGCGGAGTGCGTGAGTGTGTGAAATGCAATCTACGTACATTTCTGTCCCTCCGATTGCCAAATATGGACTAGGTTGGAGCGGGTGTTCCGGATTTGCAAAACCTGAGCAGTTGCAAAGAATGGGAAAATAACCCGAAACTGGGTTCTATTTTTGAGTCCTGATTTGGGAAGCGGAGCCCTCGTCTGGCGACAGCTGCTCTGAATGAACGCATCCAAATCCAATCCAAAGAACCCCTTCCTCATTCCCACCACCAGGAGTGCCAATCAACTCAATTATCCAAAAATCCAGGTTAGGATTGATTGCCATTTGCATTGCGGATTTGCAAATCGTCGAAACGGATTGTTTTACGACCCATCCCACCCTATACGAACGGCCGTGGAATTTGAATTCCAATCATGAAACTAATTAAATTTGGCAGGGCTTGCACGGATGGATGAGCAGGGGCTGTAAAAATCTACGGCGGCAGATTTGTGGACTTCCCGATTTGGTGGGATGGGGGAGAGAGTTATGATTAAATTGTTAGCCTAGAAATGTGGATGCTGGGATTCGCAAGGAATGTGCGAGGGCCAGGGAATTCCGAAGGTTCAACTTTGGAGGAGACGGAGTGACTCGTAAACTCAAATTGTTCCACCTTACAAGGGATTTTAATAATAATCAGTGTCATCCGCACCACTGCACAGGCCCAGTCCCTTCCTTTATTTCCCTGTACCCCACCTCCACCGCCCCTCCTATTTGGCACTAGGCTTCTCATTCTTGGATTTAATACTAACTGGATTTAAAATCCGCGTTAATTAAGGAACTTATGAGATTTGATTTGTTCCACTTGCACTTGTGCAAGGTGCACAATTTTCCTCCAAAAATGCAAGGAAACTCTTCCCACATTGCATAATTAATGTGACTGCGGATGCGCATGCGTGGCGTGCTAACATGTACACACTCGTCAATCGTCAATGTTGAGCAATGGATTACGATTGTGGGCGAAATATGGTCTCTGATCACGGTGACTCCGTACTATGGTATGCAATTCCCATGCGCAGGGATCATTCGGAGGTGACTTCTGTCCTGTCTCAAACAATGGACTCGTGTAGTAAAGCTGTGACATTCGCATTAATTGATCAGTGGAGTTGCTGGTTTGGGCGGAAATAATTCATGCCATTAACACGTCGGCCAGTCCGACCGCGCATGAGCATACAGTGTCAAGTGAGGGAATTAAATCCAAATCTGTCAATCCAATCCTTACCCTTCCCATTGTCCCCACTTGCGCTTTTTTTCTCTATTGTTTGACACCATGTGGAATCTTGAATTTGCCAAATCGCCAATTAATTGAACAACAGACCAACCTTGCTCATAGGAATGTCCGTCCTTGTAATTATTTTATGATCTTGTAAAAATACAAAGAGTACACAGGGAGCATTTAAAAATTGAAATATGCCCTGCGCATGCGCTGTGTGTGTAATTTGCAGGGATCTGGTTCAAGGGACGCCCACACCTTAGCATAGCACTGCTGCTGAATGCCCTGCTATCCATTTCCACAATCCAATTTTAATTGCGCTCGGGATTGTACTTTGTGAATTGACTAATTAAGGCCCACAATACGCCACACAGGGTGATTCGTCGGCTCCCTTTGTGCCTGCATCGTCTGGATGTGTTTGGATTGGATGAAAGGGAAAGTGACGCATGCGGACAATGCACAGCCTCCGGGCCCTCTTCGTCGAGTGTCAAAATAAACACGAGCCATTGTGTCCATTTAACCACGAACCACGGCCATTTCCCATTTCACACATCCAATTACAATTACACCGAATCCCACGCAACGCAACGCAAGTCCAGTCCAGTCCGTCGCATCGTAGATACTTCAGATTTATGGATGAGTCTCGACTTGCCCCAAAATGAGATCATTGGATTTGGAAATTGAATCAAAATTATGTCCATGTTATTTGGCAGAATTCAATTAATTAATTGGATTCTTTGTTTTGGATAAACCAGTGGCTGTGTTGTGGTTGGTTTATAAATAGTGATCAAATTCCCGCAAAGGAAAGGATTGTGGGACGAGGGGAGACAATGGAAGGGGAGGGGTGTGTGTCATCCCCTTCTCCCGCCATCCCATTCAAATGACTCGTCACACATTTGACTGACTGACTCCGCAAATTCCTTTGACCTAATATAACCAGGGCGCAATTAGCTTCGTCTCTGTGCACTATGGGTTCCTACGCACGCACGCAAGCACGTGCGCATGCGCAACAGGCACGCGTCGCGTCCTGAAATTAATTCGCGGCCGGAAGAAATGCTAAGAATTTTTTCAAAGTTTTTTGCTAAAAAAAATTGCGAGTGGGTGGGACGGACGGACGGACCCCCCAGTCCAGCTCAACATTCCAAAGTCACCTCGGGTGTTCTTATTGTCATCTGGGATTTGCATGGGGTCAACCCATATTTAGTCCCAACCCAGGGTCAATCTGAGGAAAAAAACACGTCCTCATCTTCGTAGGAAATGTTTATTAGGGCGCAGGCTCAGGCACAGGCGCCATGTTCAAAAGGATAGAATTTCATGAACAAAATACCAAAAACAAAGTTGGCCGCTGATTAAACTCCGTGCCAAAACTCCGTGCGGTGCAGTTGGTGACAGTGACATGGCACTACGCACAACCGGCACATCTCCACAATCCCACGCCAAGCAAACCAAAATTATAAAATCAAACTGGGAATTCAAAATATTGTTGCGTTGGTGTACTTTGTGAGACTTTCTCTTTATTTTCTCTGGGTTGGAGTGTCAAATCGGTATGGGGTGTATTACATTGGACAAGTGGTGTCCTGGGGATGAGGTACAGGACAGAAGCTGTCGGGGAACATGTACGGACTCAATCTACTCCAGCATTTTAATTCCAGTCACGCAAGGAACACCTGTGGAGTCCATCCACACAACGGACGACAACCCAATCCGTCCACACGCGACGGCGTCCAAATCCAAAGATATGAAATACAAGAATCTAATTCCTTTAGCTTGGCTTGGAATTGCCTCAAGGGCCCGGCCATGTCTGAATCTACTAATGTACACATTAGGGCTTGTTTCTGGTACATTCTGGCGGGTGATCCGTTTAAATTGAATCTAAAAATCGGTGTCAAAATTCGTTATTACAAAATTTAAGGATATTTTGAGTTTCACGCGACATGCAATTGGTTGAAACTTTCTAGTTTTAAAAAAACTTGAAAATTGGGCTAATTTGGTTAACTGCATCATAATTAAGAACTATCCGGAGTTAAGAAACATCTGAGTCACTTGAGTTAGATTAAACTAAAAGTTGATTTTATCTTCTATGTTTTTATTTTCTAAGGACCAGTCATATTTCTGACGTCAAGGATCGTGTCAAGCTATGACCTGACCTCAAAACGGTTTCTAGTGTTCACAATATTTTGCGTTCCAATTAAGCAATAAATAATTGAGGCCACGACACCAAAAAACATATTTTCTTTCCTCCTCACCTAAAAGTACAATGACATATTAACTGTTTTCATTCAAGTCAAGATTAAGGTTAAAGGGTCAGCAAAAGTTTGACTCAGCCTTCCAAGTTGACCTGAAAATTGTGTGGGCGTTAACCTATCAATTTCGTCTAGTACAAGGATTTTCTGATAAATTTGAAAAATAAATGCTTAATAGCTACATAGTACGGCATACGGATGCTTAACCACAACAGCATTACTATCCGGATTTGACATGTTTTCGATTAGAAATGAAATAGTCTTTATTCAATTTGAGTGCTAGCAAAATTATTGAGTCTTCGTTCTTTTCACGAGCCATTGCTTTTGCATTTGCTCCTATTGGAAAATCCTCCATCCCCTTTACCCACGCAAAAGGCAAAAGTGAGTTGGTAATACTACACAATGGACGGAGAAATATGAAGGAATGTGTAAATCGGGTTGAAGGAGTTGAAGCGGAGCCAAAAGCAGAGTCAATCCTCCGAACTATGTATCCATGCAAAATAACCGCCGCGCCGCCGTGCCGGCTGTTTTGCTTCGGGATACATGAACTAGAAAAAAAATCCACATTTAGTTACCAAATTTGTAATTCCTTACACGGAAATGACGTGCTCAGATCAAAATTCAAAATTTTCGAGTGTAACTTTAATTACAAATGAAAGACTTCCTTGATTGTCAAACGCAATCCCGCGACACATCAAGTACTCTATTTTGGGAAACTCAATCGCTAGAGGAATTTTTTTATAGCATGGGAAGTAATTAAGGAATAATTTGAGACTTCCATTTGGCACACGCTGCGTTGTGAATTCCACGCAACGGAACAGAAATCCAATCCGTACCGCACATCGACGTCGCGTTGTGTAAATGCGGAGGATGGCAAAGTTAAAGGGAATGCAAATGCCAGGAAAGGTTGAGGAGGAAGATCACGGACGCATCTCCTTTTCTTGTTTTAAGAATAATAATTACTTTTCCTTGTAGTCCATCCGCCGCAGTGTCTTATGGTCCACTTGGGTACCTGATAATAAGACGGCCTTATATGGCAAAGAAACGATTTAAGGGATCTCCCTCTCCGATGATGTCCAACTCATCTCGTCATCTGATTTTGCCTCGTAACTGGTGGACGCATTCCATTGGATTATTGACTAATTTCCGAATCAATTTCCAATTGTGTAACAAATATTTAAGTTAATGGAGAATTGGGGGTGTAAATAGGAAATAGAGGGAGGAATTAGGGCCCAAAAAGAGGAGAATGGAGTATTTTAGTGTATGGTAATTATGGTTTGAGATGGATGGCTGTTGGAGACAAAGAACTGGTTTAATGTCCAAATAAGATTTAGACTTTGGGAAGTCAACAAATCCCGAGGGACGAACAAGAAGTGTCGTGTTCTTTTGGAGCAAATGAGTCGATAAATGGAGTGTGAATGAATTCATAAAAAGCACTGAACACCTCCTTTCCAATGACATCCTCATCTCATTTCCATATCCACGTTAACTTTATGATTATTACCTGCCCTTGCTAATTGTTCCCCTATTCCCATCCTCACTTCAAGTGGACGGGGTCTTTAGTCAACCATAACGAGACCAACACTATTTCGTCTTTCATCTGCCCATGATCATTTCATTCCACCTGATTTATGCCCATGATTAAGATTACATTTTAAAGGAGTTATACTCCAAGTCTGGAGTCCCCATGTAATGGATGGCGATGGCACTCAACATTTATTAGTCCTTTTTGCAAATCACCCGAATTCTATCATTTCCATCTCCAGTGTTTCCACAAATGGAATCCCTACTCGCACTCCACCTTGTCATGTAACCTAATCTTGGCACAGTCCTATCCTATATTTTGTACAAAATAGTATTATACAACTTCAGAAATAAGCCAGCTAATAATTATTGAATCAAAAATGTTTAAAGAATTAGGACATCTATCCTTGCATTGTCTTGCACTCGTCTGTTTTGATTTACTACAATTTTCATTCTAAAAATCAATTGCGTATTTAAATAATGAGAAGGGATTGTGCTGAGAACGGCGCTGCGTTTGCGTTGCATGCTTGCATGCATTCCAACCGTAATGTAATAATGCATGGACAAACACATCTCAATTTACTGCGTTCTACACAAACATAACACAATGAAACAGAATAAAATTGAAGAAACTCCGTCGCAATCTCGCAATCGCAATCCTGCCTTGTTGACTTTTCTCTGCCTGTCCGGCATGGCATGGCATGAGCATTGCTTTTGTTTTGCTCTGACTGAAATAAAAGCAAACATTCGTAGGCTTCCACACTGCCTGCATTTCCAATGTTGATTTCTCAAATCCTGCACCCCGCTCCGTTTTGCATTCCTCCACGGCCACACGCCATCTGAACCAAGAAATACTCACTCCTTGCAAACCCTAACTCGCAAATCCAATAATATCCATATTCACCCATTTACGCAATTAACTTTAATTACACAAACCAATCTCAATTTTCCTTCCCGCCATTCCTTATCTCAAACTATACACTACGCTTTTACTTTTGCTACGCGGCGACACATAGAATTAAATTTACAATCCAGTGGATTTAATTTGATTGCATTGCATTAATTTTTCCTAAGTCTCACTCGTGTAGATTAGCATGCAGATTCGCCATGCCATGCGTACCGGCCCGTACACCGCACCGGTAGCCCGCTCTCTTGTTATTCTATGATAAAACTTAAATGTAGGAGAAATGTAAAATCGGATGAATTTAATTAGGATCCTTCGTGACATAATTCCCTCTCCCATCATCGTATTAATTCAAAAATATATTGGTCCTTTATTTTGTTAAGTAGTGGGGTGTTTTGATTGACCGGGTATTGAGGACAGGTGATGGAGGGACAGGTGAGGGGTGGGGGTCGACGGGGGGTGGGGTGGGGAGGGCTGCAACGTGTCAACCACGACGGCAGAGGCGACGGAGTTGGAGGCAGGCAGCGAGCCATTCACCCCACTCCCCCCTCCCCACCCCCACGCATGCCGTGCCGTGCCATACGGGACTCCCAACGGACAACGCATCCCACTCGCCGCTGCTCCATTCTTCTCCTGCACTCCAACTCAGCAACCGGACTTCCAGTCAACCTCCCGAAAAATAATTCCAATCCGTTCTTCCCAATCAAAAACAAACCCTCGGGTCAAAGGTGAGTCCCACTTCCATTCATTAACACTTCCCCCAGTCCCCCCACATTTCTATCCCCATGACATTCACCCCTTCATCTGTCAAAATCCAACAGCCGGTCCGGTCCGTCGGACGGTATTCTCAACTTTTGTTTTGTGTGTGTTGTTCTTACAGGACGGACTTTATTTGGTATTTAAATCACTCCACGCTTCCAAACTAACTTGTGAAAATGAATCCAGCCCCGGGTCAACCCCAACAACAACAGCCGAGTGCTTTGCCCACTTTCTATCGTGGGATTGTCAAGCAGGTGCGTGTGTATTGGATTTTTGCAGTCATTTTAAATGGAATCAACATCCACAACATATTTATTGGCTTTTTAATAGGCTTTATCTGGCGATTCACTCATTATCCGTGGTCAACCTAAAGGCGGCCCACCTCCAGAACGACAACTCAATCTGTCAAACATCAATGCACCACGACTAGCGAGGCGAAACAAAAAGTGAGTCCTGTTTCTTGTGGAAATGTACATTGCATCTTGAGTACAAACGAATTAAAATAAATGTGGGCTAATTCTAATTCGCTTTTGTCATTTCAGTGAGGAAACTAAAGATGAGCCATGGGCATGGGAGGCACGAGAGTTCTTGAGAAAGAGACTGGTCGGTCGAGATATTTTCTTCACAATTGACTACAGGGTAAGTTTGTGGGTCTAATGCATGCAATTTAATAGACAATTGTTGTTGGCAGATAATATTTAATTGTGTTTTACTAAATAGGTCCCTGGATCTGGGCGTGAATATGGATGTGTATACATTGGCACGAGTGGTGAAATGGCAGAGAACGTTTCCGAAACTATTTTGGCTGCAGGATTGGTGTCAGTACGTCGTGAGAGCAAAGCAGACATTGCGAATTTAGTCAACATTGAAGAACAGGCAAAAGCAACCAGAACTGGTCGATGGGGCGAAGAGAATGAAGTAATCTAACACTACTAGAATGCAATTTTTTAAAAATATTTTGAAGCTCATAGTGTTCGTTCAACAAATCATGTACTAATTCATCTAATTTCCACATTTTTTTCTTTGATAGCTCCATGTTCGTGACATCATCTGGCAAATAGATAACCCACGTGCATTTGTGGATAAAATGGGTCGCAAACCAATACAGGCTGTGGTTGAACATGTTCGCGATGGATCAACAATTCGGTTGTTCCTTTTCCCAAACTTCCAGTACATAACTTTGATGATCAGTGGGATTCGCGTAAGTTTAATTTAAAATTAAATTGTTTATTAAGCACGATTTGTTACCTTAAGGGGTTGACTTCTTTTAGGCTTCTTCGAGTATTTGTGAGATATATTTATTTCATTTTCAGGCACCCCCTTGCGCAATTGATCAAGATGGGCGCCCGGATCCGAGTGCCAATCCTCCTTTTGCAGAAGAAGCACGTTACTTTACGGAGTCCCGACTCTTGCATCGAGATGTAGAAATCATTTTGGAGACTGTAAATAACCAGAACTTTGTAGGCTCTGTTATTCATCCTGTAAGTGTTTGTATATTTAACTATTCATTTGCGGTAGCCGCTTTAGTTTGGGTTATTGTTTTTTACTCTTCAGTCTATTTATTTCATCACGTTACTAATGTTTCCTTAAACATCCTTACACAGAATGGTGACATTGCCGAGCTACTGCTCAAGGATGGATTTGCTAAGTGTATGGACTGGTCAATGGGTGTTGTTTCTGGGGGAGCAGAAAAGCTTCGTGCGGCTGAAAAGTTTGCAAAAGAAAAGAAACTTAGGATCTGGCGCGACTATCAGGCATCAACACTATCCAGCATCTCCGCCTTGAAGATTCAGGACAAGGAATTTTTCGGAATTGTTATGGAAGTTGTTAATGCTGATGCCTTGAATGTGAAATGCCCTGATGGAACCACAAGGAAGGTCTTTTTGTCTTCAATTCGCCCACCGAGGTATATTTAAATAGTTCAGGATAAAGCCTAAATTAGTTTTGTCTATTGCTGAATGATATTTGTAACTTCAGACTTGAGAAAGTGACCGGAGATGGTGATAAACCTGCGCCTGCTAGACCCAAGCGTCCACTGTATGAAATTCCATACATGTATGAAGCTCGAGAGTTTCTGCGCAAGAAACTCATCGGAAAGAAAGTCCAAGTGGTCGTTGACTACATCCAGCCGGCTTCGTCTACTGCAGAACAAAACTTTCCAGAGAAAATGTGCTGTACCATCAAGATTGATGGCATGTAGGTGTTTTGTACTGTTGCCCATAAAGGTTGATTACGTGTTTTCATGGATCATGGATAACAATATTTTTATTGCCTTTCTAGTAACGTTGGAGAAGCTCTTCTGTCGAAGGGACTTGCCACAGTCCTACGACATCGCCAAGATGACGATCAAAGGGCATCCGATTATGACAATTTATTGGCTGCAGAGGCGAAGGCCCAAAAATCAGGAAAAGGACTCTACGGAAAGAAACAAGAATTGTCCATGGCCCATGTTGTTGACTTGACTGGTGTAAGCCATCCATCATTCTTTCATTCATCAGTCCTTGAAATTGAATTCCATAGGAATTACTTCTTATTTGAATGTTTAATTTCAAATTCCAGGATGCAGCTAAAGCAAAGCAATATCTACCGTACATCCAAAGAGCCGGAAAGACTATCGCAGTTGTTGAATTTGTAGCATCAGGATCGCGAATAAGGCTTTTCGTCCCAAGAGAGATGCGCCTCATTACCTTACTTTTGGCTGGGATTTCATGCCCACGATTGGGTAGAGTAGATCAGAAAACTGGAGTTGTTACACCAGGAGAACCATTCGCAGAGGAGGCTTTGGCATTTACAAAAGAACTTTGCCTCCAACGTGAAGTTGAAATTGAAGTAGAGTCAAGTGACAAGGCAGGCAACTTTGTTGGGTGAGTTACTCATGAAGTTGAATGCAATAAAAACAATGCAGGGATGAACTTAAATGCCAATTGGTACTAATACTCGAATCAATTGTTTGTTTAGATGGCTGTACGTCGACAACAGCAACTTGAGTGTTTCGCTGGTTGAGGAAGGACTCGCGAAGGTTCACTTTTCAGCAGAACGCTCTCCTCATTACCGAGCTTTACAAATCGGAGAAGATAATGCAAAGAAGCGTTTAGAGAAAGTAAGCTGATGGGAATTACCTATACCATCTAGATTTGTGTCCAGTGAAAGGTTATTGTAAGTATAGTTCTTGCCAAGTTACCATCATTAATTTGGTTGTGATGTCAAAAGGTATGGCTGAACTATGAAGAGCCGAAAGATGATGTTAAATCAGCTGAAGATGACAAAACAGAACGCAAGGTTGATCCCAAGCATGTTGTTGTAACTGAAGTCACTCCAGACCTTCACATCTATGTTCAATTCACCAATAGCGTACGTTGTGCTTATTTTAGTTACTTGGTTTGGAAAGTAGACTTTTTCATTTCAACTTTTGCTTCAGGGTGACGAACTCGAGGCCCTAATGAGGGAAATCCGGCGTGAACTTAGCGAGCATCCTCCAATGACTGGTGCATACACTCCACAGAAAGGTATTCATGTTGATTGCTTTAAAGAAACTACAACTCCTCAGATTTTGTATTACTTTGAATTCTCAACAGGTGCACTTTGCGTTGCCAAGTATAGCGCAGATGGAGAATGGTATCGCGCCCTCGTAGAAAAGGATTTGCCTAACAAAGAAGTGTCTGTTCTTTTCATTGATTATGGCAATCGGGAGAAGGTTCAAGCTTCAAAATGTGCATCTGTTCCAACTGTTCCCGGATCTAATCGTCCAGGCTTTGCCAAGGAGTGCTTACTGGCTTTTATTACACTTCCATCTGATGTAAGCTCATATTTCTTTTTTTAAACCCCGGAAGTACTCTTTCTTTGGTTTCCAATACTTGATTTATGCCTTTGCCTTTTTCTGAAAACTTCCAATGAACAATGAATAAGTTCTAATTTGTTTACAGGAAGAGTATGCTACTGATGCTTACAATTATCTGAAGCAGGACCTCTTGGATGGCAAATTTGAATTGAATGTTGAATACAAGGTAGGTATCAACTATATAAACTTAAATAACTATTGGAATTATTACAAATCTAAGTTTTCATTCTTTCTGGTGCTAAGAACGGAAATATTGACTGCGTTACTCTTGTGAATGAGGCAAAAGAAGATGTCGGTCAAAACTTGGTCCGAGACGGCTTTCTTCTAGTTGAGAACAGAAAGGAACGGCGTCTCCAGAAATTGGTAAGCGGATTCGAAGACAATTTAATTTATGCTGATATTTGTGTAGACATTCACTGATGAATCGATCATTTCATTGGCAGATGAAAGAATACAAGGCAGCCGAGAAAGAGGCTCAAACTACTCACAGTGGTGTTTGGCGTTACGGTGATATCACCGAAGACGATGCAAAGGAGTTTGGAATGTCCAAGCCACGTTAAAAAAAACATTGAAAACCTTCATGAACATCTGGCGTAGGAGAGAAATAAGACAAGTTGTTCTGGAGGCGTGCTTCCCTCTTGTCTTCTATAAAAAACGTCGCCATTCATTAATTCGTATGTTTTTCATGACTATATATATAATTTACTCTACTGCTGCATTATTCTTCTCAACAGCTAGATTTTATGTGATGGAGACTGACAAATTATGAAATTATATTTCGATTAAATTTATTAGTCCCAACGCGTACCTTTAATCCCGCGCAAATTATTTTTGGCCTCCAAAATTATACTATAATTGAGCTACGAAGAGAGAAATTAGTGTTTGTGCTTGGAGGAAGATTAGAAACTATTTTAGAGCAGTTAGAAATTCACCAGGACTTGCTTCACAATTTGGAGACTGTATTCCCACACGCACAATTTATTAATAAATAGTATTGTATGATGTTATCAATTGCATGCTCTGAGATTTAGTGCAAGAATTAAATTTTAAACTTTAGGTCAGGTTAGGTGGGTTAAATTGCCTGCTTGAATAATGGGGTTAGCATCCTCATGATACCCAATTGCACATGCCGCCCTAGCGTCTTCCTTTTTGGAAATTGAAATTAGCAACTACAGAAGAAAGCTCGAACACATAATTTTACTGTAGCGATTCGTCATAAAAGAAATGATATTTGTCTGAGCTGGTCTCATTACAGCCAATTTAATCACATTTAATAAAGCTCCAGAACATATCTAGTAGGTGAATACATAGCAGTTTTAGTTAACTTGTTTGTAGCAGTCATGGTACAATTGTCTGATTTCGATTTCGCTAATAATCATCTCCTAGTATTAACATTGCTAGGATTACTACACAGGCAAGGCCAATCCAGGTCAGTCAAATATATGTAGTGTGCTTTAACTGTATTACCATAGTACTTGATAGAGTAGCTGAAGCTACTGTTAACATTAAGAATATAGAGGAACGTAACTATATTTACACGGGCGACTGTATATTTGTACAAAGCATCTTGGTGATCAGTGGAACATATATATGCATTCCAAGAGACTGCAGAAGTACATACAAAAGTCTAGGACTTAAGTTAAGTTAAAAATTTGATTGGAGTTAAGACTACGATGCATGTTTCGTTATTGTTTATGTGCAAAGTGCAATGTATTGTAACGTTGTGATCAAGTGACCAAATGTCAACCTCTTAGGCTTCCAGCTCACACACAATCATGTGGGAATACATGTCACTGATCCTGCTTTTATTGTCAGCTATTTACAAGTTACTACCAATTATATTCAGTGTTATTCTTTTCTTCAGAGTAGGGTAAACCATTTTGTTGTCAATTCAATGGATTTAAAATTTAAGAAAAATTCAAGGAAATAAAATTAATGAAACGATTCTTGCAAATTTGGAATTTGTTTTTAGATTTGGTTTGGATAATAACATAGTTGTACGAGTATAAAAATGAAATATGTTTTAGTTGATAACACTACAACAACTAGTTGTTATTTGTTAGTCATTTTCTCAGGTACTTGACTGCTTCGCTCCCGTCACCGGCTGATCTGCATATATTAAAAGTGTAAGTGTGGAACCTGCATCTCAAAAATAGAAGCGCTTATATTAATATTTAATTAATGTAATTACTTACCTTGCGTGGAGGGTTTGACTTTCTTCCTTGGTACGCAAATAAAATCTTCCTCAGTCTCTGAGGAAGACTCAGTATCATCTGAACCA